>CM046875.1:258597143-258892143 GCA_025667525.1 Glebionis coronaria | reverse complement strand
GAAAGTTTGTTTTTGACTTTATCGTGATTTGAAACTTTTATTATTGAAATTCATCATTTGTTTAGTTATCAAGAATACAAGTCATAGTATATATCAACTAAGACACGATCTTATTTTGATGCCTACAAAGGCGAAGATAGGTATCTCTGCATCACATATCCCTTTTTTCTTATTTAGCTTATTTAAGTGTTTCCCTGGATGACCCATTATGCCTTATATGCCTATCTTGCCATCCCCACTCGTTGAGGCCATACATAAAATCTCTAATGCAATTGTTTAATAAAATATTTTTAAAACATAAGTAACCCTACATTTGTTCGTAAAGATAAAAAAGCCTAGTATTTTTTTCAAAAGTTTTTTCAACTAAGCTGACACGTAAATCAACTTTAGCCTGTGGAATCCTGATTTCGATTAGGTTGATTATAAAATTGACCCTTTGTTTTAATACAGGAGCATTCTTTGACATGTACATCGGAGATGACCCGGTTTCAAAACAGAGGAAAACAAAAATTAGAGAAAATGTGGTGAATATAATGCGAAGAAGCTGATTTATGCATCCTATCATAGCACAAAAAGGAACAATCGATTCAGAATCCAAGTCTTTAGTGTGTAGTTGTGCAACATCTTTCCAAGAAAGAAGTTAAAATAAAATTGGTGATTAAACATAGAGTACAGTGTGTTTGTGGAGCTGCACAAACTATGTGTAATCTTGTGCCAGTAGCATACTGGTTGAACAGGAAATTGTACTAGTAAATTATTGGTAGCGTATTAATTTGAAGAAAATTCAATGGTACTTTTTCTAGTAATATATGTTAGTTTGTTGCCAAACAGTTCATCCCATTAATTTCTTACAGATGTATAACTGCACTCCATTTACATTCTTATAAATAAGTGATGTGGTTTCTGTAACTTTCTTAGATTACTAAACATTCACAAGTACATAGCAGAAGATATACAAATGGATGCACTAAAAAATATATAAACATATGCATTAAACGACTATTTACAATTGTCTCAAATACATCTCAACAGTGGCAAATTTGTGTTTAGATTACAGTGAAAATAAATAAATTTAGATCTAGTTTTTAATTTAAATAGAAAAAATGCAAATAGATGCGCCAATATGTCTAAACACATGCTCTAAACCCTTTTGTAAAAGTTTGCACATTCAAGATGGAAAAACAATTCACATTTAGAAGGTTGAAAACTTGATAATTTGATTAGCAAGTTCCTTTATGTCCAAGGAAGATGAGCCATATGTTAAGCTCCAATTTCAGCTTTCTTTTTCCATTGCTTAGCCTTTTTTCCTTGATTTATTTCTATCTGCTCCCTCTATTAACAACCTTTCCATGCCATCTCGCTTTACATCCCTCCCAATCTCCATACCAACTTTCCATTCCTTACAAATTTGTCTAATTATACAATTAGTCCGTTGGTCACCTGAAAATGGACAATATATCATTGGTACCCTAGCCACCAAGCTATAAATGATTGCAACCACACTCCCTGAGTCAAGAAACCACCTACTGAATCCGCGAATCAAATCAGATACCAACCTGCTAGTGCTGAGGCAGATGTAGGTGCACCAGCCGATGCCGCAAGTGTTGTTGAGCTGGTAAGTAAACCACCAGCATGAGTTGATTGTTAATTTGAAGGAAAATGCATAGTTAAATGCATAGTTGGGTGTACCCTGTTTGCAGCAGTAGCAGCAACTTGTTTGGCGATTTCACGTTTAAAGTAATGGATCATTCCAATCTCGTCTGTCACGTTAGTCTGAAAGATATGCAGTTTTCATGGACTCCGTATACGGATGAATACTCTACACCTGTACAAGCCATTCCATATGAGTATAACACTATACAATCGACAATATTGAGTTGCTAACAAAAAAGTTAGGTATGCTACCTTTGCTGCTACATAAACAAGGAAGAGACTCCAAAAAGAATGAATTGGAATTCAAAGCGTTAGTTTTATTATATTTAACTGCAACAAATTTCCAATTCCTTAACCTAGTGGAAACATTCACTAAGATATTTATCGCATCTTGTAACTGTTTGTTGCAAACATGAAGTATAGGTAAAAGTCACATATTATTACTGACATCTCTTGGAGCACCTCGCATCTGATAAACAGCTAATACTATTACCACCCACATGAAGAAAAAAGAATGAAAAACATCTAAGAACGCTATACAGATGCCGTAAATCATATAAGCAGATGCACGAAATTAAGAAACAAATGCCACCAAATTAAAAAAGCTATTCACAAATTTCAGATGCAACATCTCTGATTAGCATGAAAAACATTAAAAGGGTGTTTAAGATTCCTCACTTATGATGTAATCATGATCTTGTTTGAAACGATTATACTTTATCTCGTCCTAATGTTTACAAACAGATGTCGTGACGTATAATCCTGATGCACTAATTCATACAATTAAATATTAAGGTTTTTCACAATGTTCCCGCATTTGTAGATGGTGCTAACTTGGTTTACGTTACTGTCCTTGACTATTTTAGACAAATACAACTCGAGATTGAGTCGTCTATAATGAAACACATAAATTAGAAAACAAAAACATTATTGAATGTGGCTATGTGTAATTTTTGGTATTATAATGGGGCGTTTGGATTAACACACCTAAGATGACATAATCATGTTTATGATTATCAATATCTAGTGACATATCCAATAACAAGTCTTATATCCACTATAATATGAAAGGATCTAACTAGAACTTCAGAAGGTGAGTATAAATGATTCGATAGATAAAAAAGGAACATACACCATCTTACATAAGAGATGATTGTGGTAATTGACATATATAGGTATTTTCAAATTCTACACTTCATAAACTTTAGTCGTTACCGATACTAACCGTGTATCTGCAGATAGTAAGGACTAGAAAAATTAATTATTTGCTTCTTTTCCTCTCGCCATTCTATTCTGGAGGGTACCATATTCTTGATAAAAACATTAAAAGAAGTCAGTTTCGTGGGCAGAATAAGAATATAATAGATCGAAAGTCAAACCGACATATACCTTTGCTCTAAAAATACGTCAGAGCCTTTATGCTTCTTGACGTCCAGAACCATCATGTGGCAAAGTTTGAATAATCAAATTTAGCTCATGAATATCTATAAATTGTATCCAATCTACAAGAAACAAAAAAGTAGTGAGTTAACCATTCAAGATCTATGAAACAAACATATGATATACACATGTATTTTAGGAATATGCCTTTGAAAATATCAATATGGGACAAAATACAGAACACAGTCTATCAGTTCCCATGTGCCTTGCTAAGAATATACCTTTGAATTTTGGTTCAGGTACATCAAGGGTTGTGGATTTTCGTAATGAGCAATGGACACAAAAATGAGCAATGTATTAGCAGATGATGTGAGTCCACAAGAACTGTACATGTATAAACATTCCAATGCTAGGCAAAAAAAGATCTCCAGGTAAGTTGCGCATAGGCTCCTCCCACAGAGGAATCATGTTTACTGATCATTCATTTTTTCCAATTTTTTCAATACAACAAAAATATAAAACTTTATAATTTGAAGGAGAACATGTCTCGACATTTATATCCAAGAGGATTACTATTTTGACTATCAACATATTTTGATACTAGAGACGCCCAAAACAAATTCTAACTGATGACGTAAAACAAATTCTAACTGATGCCGTAAAAAAAATTCTAAGCGATGCTGTAAAACAAATTCTAACTGATGTCGTAAAAAAAATTCTAACTGATGTCGTAAAGCAAATTCTAACTGATGTCGTAAAACATTACTATGTATTAAGTGCTCATTTTCATTATACATCGATGTCGTAAAACAGTTTTAAATTGATGGCTTAAAATAATTTTAAACTGATAACCTAAAACTATTAAAAACAACTTAATTAAACATAAACATGATTTCCTAATCAAATTCAAGTTCTGTTATTCAGTCATGCTAGAATTTGAGGAAATATCGATTATACTTAATTATGGAAATCTTTATGATGAGTGACTCATTGGCAGTGCAACCAGTTCTAGTGATGCAGCAGCCACGACCTAGGCGTGCACACTCATCAATATATGTGCAATAGCAAAATATGAACTATTTGGTAAGAGTAAAAGATGGCTAAGATAATCATTGCTAGAAAAATATAAAGAATAAGACACAAAGTTTTTGCTATTACATACAGTAATGAAACCACTGCCAATGGTATGATTCCCTGTTTTTACACTAATATAATACCAGCTTATTCCCTAAAATATACTACTGATGTCGTAATAATAATAATTGAAGCCTAAAAGATACTAACCGATACCGTCGATGATTTTGACGGTGCTAATGGAAGGTCGGAGCATATTCTGGTTAGGGGAATGACGACGGAGCATGATATTGTTTGAATATACTTATAGTAGTTCTAGCTTCTAGAATTTGACAAAACAAATAAGACATGACATTTGTTGCTACTGGTGTAGCCATAACTAAATCTCCTTATAATCTTATATAATCAAATTTCTGCGTTTTATACAACCATTAAAAACTTTTAAATTCAAATACAAACAAACCATCATTAGTGTCATTCAACAAAAATATACAACTATATCAACACATCTATCTACTAACATCATCTTCAATAAGGAACCCAATAGTTTGAATATGATGCCCTTTAAAAATCTCAAACTGATTCCCTAAAATGTCTTTGCTATGATGCCGTAAAATAGTTGGTAACTGATGCCACTACAGTTGTTAACGAAGGCCCTAATATATTATTGACAAACGTCTTCCTATACAATATAGCCACATTGATTCCGTGTTTTTAACAAACGTATGCCTTAGTTCTAACAGTATACGTGCAATAAAATGTAACTTATATACAAAATCATTAAATGTCACTCCATTCTACAATAAAACAAATTATATTATCATTTTCATAAGGAGGCATTTAAATAACATAAAAATTATGTAATAAAAAACTTATGGTTGTTTATAACTCTAGGTCGATTCCAATCTTCTAATGGTGTACAAAGGGGACGATCCATGGTCTATTGTGCGATGGTGATGGAGATGGTGGCGGTGCCGGTGGATATTATGTGGTTTGGTGTTTAAATAATTCGTTATGGAGATGGTGGAGACGGTAGAAACAGTGGCGACGGCAGAGATGGTGGCGACGGCAGAGATGGTGGCGACGACAGAGATGGTGGTGACAAGGTGGCGGCAGAGATGAAGACCGGTGTGGATTAGATAACTGTGTCAAATGTGTGTAACTGTGTGGAACGATTAATTTTATCCCCAATTCATATGAGTTATGGAACTTGACATAATCTACCCTCTGTTTTTTTTATAATTTTCATTATCGACCTTCTTTTTTTAGATGTTACAAAAGCGTCCATGTAGTTTGTTTTCTAGGTTTTCTACGAAAGCAAGGTTTTCTCTAGAACTCATCCCTATATATATATATATATATATATATATATACTAGTTGCTAAACCCGTCCGATGGACGGGTATGACTTCTTATTACCGTGTTACTTTTTTTTTATTTTTAAGAAAAAATAAAACATAGTTGTAAAAAATAACTGAATACAGAATGTTAAGCCAACGTGTTATTGTTATGTGTATAATAAGTAAAGCAAAGAAAATGAATGTGGTAAAACAAAGATTCTAAAGACTCATAAAACCCTCACAAAGGCGTGAGGTTTCACCTTCACGACATGTAATAGACCAAGGCTTGAGCTTAAAGCTTGACGTGAGACGATAAGTGAAAAAATGTGATAAGTCGCGATAAAACATAATGCATGGAGACTTTTTTTAAAATTCAATTTTGACAAAAATTGTATGTTAAAAATAAAAAAGTTTACATTAAAAATAGTTTCTTTAACTTTATTTTTATGTATGAAACTTTTTGTGATTTGAATATATTTATAATTATTATATAAATATATATATTTTTTATATTTTGTTTCGATTTAATTCACGTCTTAAAAACGTCATGCCTCGTCATGTCTCGTACAGACGTGAGGTTTAGCCATGACGTCACGCTTCACGTAATCTAAAAGACTAAAACATTGGGTAAAACGTTTAGTTGCTCATTAATGCTCAACCTTGGTAATCTTCGACATCGTTTTATGTCTATCTACGTCAAATATTGATAGCTGAAATCTATTCATAATCATCAAAAATGTACATTTGTAATCATGTGTTGACTATATAATAGAAATCATGATATCATAGTCATAATACTAACTCTAATCAGACATCAATTAATAGGGTAAAGTTAAAAAATTGTATTTGGAGCATAAAGAGAGCATACCTACAGGTATATCAAAACATTTGGTAAGAAATACTTATCTATGTCGTGGAGGAAAAAATTCAACATATACCTTTAGTTTAACATAAACTCAAACACAAATCACAACTTTCTATTTTTGTCATGTAACAAAAAAACTTATTTTTAAAAAATAATTATGTCACAAACCGTTCGTCGTTACGCAAAACAAAAGACAATCATATATTATTTTCTCAGACGTGATTTAAGAAAACAAATCGAAAATAAAGTTCGTTGAAAGTATATACATGTGCCCCTCGATAGAAAGATTATTTAATTCTCGTTGCAATGGTGTATTTTTTTTCGTTTGACGATTTGCCGTTTGTGAGATATTTAATTTTTAAAAATATGGTGAGAAGTGGGTTTTTTTTTAAAATGGTTTATTATAATTGGTTAATTGAGTCTATGTTATTTTAGGGGTTTACATAGATCTTAACTCATGTCGTAGAACTATATGAATATTTTTCGACATCAAAAAATACATTTGTATGCTCCTCCCATGGCAATAAACATATTCTCTTATGTCGTTGCTTAGTTAAAAAAAATACCTACTTACATATAAGAAAATAATACCATAAGCTTTGCTTACTTACATACCATGACACGACAAACTATAACCCGCTAATATGTTATACGCCTTTATCCATTCACAAGCACATGCCTCTAACGTCTCTAAAGACAATTTTCTGACAATCACATAAAACAGTTTCACATCATAAAATGGCCCAAAGTTGGCATTGTTAAGAAAGCTTCCGTTTTCGCTATTGTCAGCTTGTCGCGGGTGCGATGCCCGCTCAAATAACCGACCCATCGCTTTCTCCTGACGATTGAGCGGCATTTTCTGCCCCGGTTGTTCTCTTCAGGAACTAAATTTTGTTATTCATCTCTTGGATTGTGATTTTGTCTACTTATTTTTGTTCTCGTGATTCTTTTGTAGTATAATGATATATGATAATACTGATATTCATATTCAAATTATTGTGTTGCTTCGATTTATGAACATCTGGTTAATTTTACATATGAGACTATGGGGCTATCTTCCCATTAAGCTCGGTTATATCATATATCATATTCACCTTAAAGAAAAAGAAAACTTACTAAAATTAGCCTTTAAGCTCAGTTATGATGTAATGTTACCTTAGCAATTCCATTTCCTTCCTCTTCAGCAAGGGCTTTAGTGTTAAGCCTTGAAGCTGGTCTTCGGGGAGCCCTTGTTTCCATGTGGCAATGGCTGGTTTCGAACCAAGTGGAAATGGTTGGTTTCGAACCAAGTGGCAATGGTGGCGCATGATTTTGCAGAATATAAGGATGTGTTCAGATAATTTATATGTAGTGTTTGGCACATTCTAATAATGTAAGGAATTAAATATGAAAATAGCCACAGCCACAAAGAACATTTTGAGAACAAAAAAAGGAAAGACGTGTAAAATGGGAAGATAGCCCCTACAATTTTCAAATATCTTACCAGAAACTTCATGAGGAGGTGATGGTTAAGATCCCTTTTTTTGTTTCTTCAATGCTACCAGAAATTCTTTTGGGACTGGATTGAAACAAACTATCGTAAATTAAAGGACTGGTGCATTTTGGAGCGGGCATCACGTTTCCTGATTTAGTTCTCAAGTTAGAGTCCACTAATTAATCTATGCCTTTTTAAAAATCTGCGTTGCTGCACCCTTGAGCCCAGATCAAAGAGCTCGGCTTCAAACCTTGTTCAATGTTTTCGCTTCTGCTGCAGCAAAATATAACGCAGAGGCACTTCCTTACCATCCAGTACTGTGAAGAGACGGATTGCTAGGTTCCTACAGAACCTGATTTGCGAAGACGTTAGCAAGTTGCATATGAATCAGACAGACCCAAGAGTGTTTCAACTTTCATGTATCTCCAAACCACATATTCATCCTTCAAATAGGGAACCCATAGAAGAGATGATGCAAGAGGATTGCTAGGTTCACAACCTCGTTTCTACGGTCAGATTTTAATCCTAATTGGACCGGATATGTTTTGTAACCATACACAAAAATTCATTTAGCCATGAGATACTTGTTTTTCGTAAAAAATATAAAATAAACATAAACTTTTTGAATAAAAGCATAAACAAAAAACTATTATACCGATCATACAAACTAAAATAAATACCTGTTCAAATTTAGTAGTGATTTAATAATTCGATCCTAAAATCAAACAACCAATAGCGTGGTCACACCTTTTGAACTTCAATATGAAGAATCATCCATCACATATCTTTTTGAGTCAGTACATTATGGCCTTCCCATGAGGTCACCTGCACACGAGAAATAGATATGTATGATATTATGTTATAAAGTTCAGAATATTATTGTTAACTATGAGTAATTACCTGCAAGAAAGTAATGATCACTACTCATTTCTTACGGATCGATGATCCAAATATACAAAAAAATATGAAATTATGTAAGAGAACTCTGTTACCTTTTGCATGTGACAAATGTAGTATGATTTTTACGCATACCTTCTGAAATTAGTTCATATATGCTTCGTATGCGAATCTGTTTACTCTTTCGCTTTGTTTAGGTGCCTAAATTACTACGTGGGATGTCGTGTCTTCCTTCATTTTTGCGTGAAGCTTTAGCATCTTTTGGCAGTTGTGGCCAGTATATTGCATCTTTTGCACATACTGGACCAATGTGTCTCTGTATGTACCTATAGAATATTTTCAAAATAGACTCACATAACAAAGAACCCGATAATGGCATTCATATTAAGCTTGCTAATTTGTTTCATATGGTCATTCACACATACATAAAATTTTGCACATACTCCCTGTATACCAAAACTGTGATATCAGACATTCAATTAACTGATAAAATTAGATTCACTCTACAAAAAAGATGACATTTCCAATCAGTAGTGGCAAATAATAAAACATAATTTGTGCCAGCCCATTTGTAACTGATCGATCTTTAGAGCATTAGGTATCGTTGTGCCGTTGGGGTGGTGCCATGGGCAAAAGTGGTGTCACCTCGGCACTTTTTCGTATAACACCACAATCCACTACAACACCATAAACACCCCCTCCGGCCCTTCCTATTATAAAAGTGGTGCCATGGGTCACCCAAACCCCACTAAAATACAGATACAACACAAAATAACAAAACAGAAGACTTACAATTGAGCAGGATGTATCTTTGTGTCAACTTGTGTCCTTACGACCATTAACATGAGCATCATCACAAAGGGAAGCAGAATCTGGTCATAAAATCGAGAAAATGAGTCAGTTTTCATGTCATACGTTCCGCCAAATAAAAAACATTTCAAACTAAATTATTAGGTTCATAGTTTTAGCACTTATATATCACTCAATAAATTGAAATTTCGATACGCTTAACAACCATGATAACGTTCATTCTAATTGTTCCAACTTGCAATAACTGATAAGATGATTTGCATATACTGAAGATCAAAACGGGTGGTACAGGTAACATTGACGCACAAATATTTTGACCATTTTTTTATAACTAATAATGATTAGAAAACTGAAATGGGTCATTTTATGACTGTCGGGTCAAGTTGGGTAGATTCGGGTTTGATTTCACCTCGCTCATACCTTAATAAGGGCAGATGCAGCGCTTTAATTTAGCTTTCATTTACTAAATTCGGATTTTATGCCAAGTACCCAGAATCCTCCTAATATATCCAATATACCCATAATTGTGCTATCGCATACGCTACATGTGCTATTTCGTGGTTACGTATCTTGTGCAAAAACCTCCAAATCCAGACTTGGACTTGACCCGAAGTTACCACAATAAAATATTTCATCTAATGAAAGTGGAGAAGAGGGGGCGGGAAGCGCGCAGTCCATTAGCACCACCAACCTGCACATTTGGTAACGATGACCATAAGAGTTTAAATCAGTTAAACCACTTAACCTGGATATTATATATGATGGTAGATAGAATAAAGTAATCAAATGAAGAGAGTGTAGAAACTTCTAATTTAATCAACCAAGAAATTATACAGACAAAAACACAAAGTAGCGTATATTCAGACTCACATCACCTTTCACTTTCGTGGTTTGTTTCTTCTTGAATAATCTAATGAAGGTAAACTTAGTACTTGTCTTCTATTTACTACTTAGAGGTTGCAAAGCAAGCGGGTTGGGGAACAGATCAGGGTAACTTGTGTACATGTCGGGATGGGTTCAGCGAGAATACTTTTTTCAATAATCTACTTGTTTGATTAAATTAATTTGTGAGCTTTTCTACTTTTACTTTAAATGTTTTCTTTATAATTAAGCTTTTTGATCTCTTTGACCTAGTATAGGTAAAACATTATCTATGCAGAAATCTGTTGGGCAAAAGGCACCAAAAATCTTTGTTTAATTCTACCTCTTTACAACAGCAAATACACACATCCAGAGAGAGTGTTAACGATATAAATATTATCTATGCAAAAATCAGTAGCATAAAGCTTTACTAAAGCTTACCTCTTCAACAGATATCCTGTCTGCAGGATCAAGTGCGATTAGTTTTTCAAGTAAATGGATACTTCGGTTACTCAAAACTTGGAAGAAACAACAGAGTTCATTGCCCCACCGCCAATAATACACAAACCCATAACTTATTTTTTGACCATCAAGGCTTATGATATGACAAATCCTTACCGGTCACCAACTTTTAATATATAATATGGAGTGGATAGATGTATAGCATGGCAGTATAAATTATTAGAGAATACATAATACATTCAATTATTAATGTAATTGGATCAATTGATACAGAATACATTAATTAGGGCAGTTGTTCAATCATTAGGGTTTTAAGAAAAAAGGAGGCGTGGGTTTTACAACTTACTTGTGATTGTCCAACTTCATCCATTTTGTGATAGGAAGATGTGCCTGAATATAGCCATTGTTTCTGTATTGCATAACCTGTACCATCAAATTAAATATGTATTATATATATAACTATATAAAAGAAAATGTTTTTTTTAATTATGGTTGATGAGATCCGGATCTGCAAAACACGAACCACACTTCAGTTGTAAAAATAACATTTACTAACGGATCTTGTGATATCTGCTAATGTTATCCATGAAAAGGTTTTTCCTTAGACCCGCATATTCAATCTTTTGATTATATAATCGAAAATCTCTGCAATACAAATTATATTGGTAATCTTGGAATCAGCCAAATTAAAGTTATCCAGACCAACGTTATTAAAGGGATGCAAAGAAATCATATAAGGACGATCCTAAAAGATACATAATCATTAGGGTATTGAGAAACCTTATCATCATTCGACTGAACATTTGTAATTGTGTGAAAGCGCATGTTTGAGCTTTGAGCGCAGCCTTTTTTGTTAATGATGGATCGTCGTACATTGTGATGATTATAGATGGCATGGTCTTTCTATGAAGTGAGTGATGGTTCTTCAATTTGATTTTCAATTCTGTGTCACAAGTATCTGCTTGCTCCCGTGGTTGAACTTGTTCAGTATTGTATTATCAGCTGAAGGACTCAAGTTCGAATCCCACACGGAACAACTTTTTAAAAAAAACTCTCAATTTCGTGTAACCTGGTTATTGGCATTAAAAACAAAAATTAAAAATAAAAATGATGACATGGCATTATAAGGTGCTTATGTGGCATATCCCTCCTCTTATATATAATGTAAAGATATATATATATATATATATATATATATATATATATATATATATATATATATATATATATATATATATATACTAGTTGCAAAACCCGCCCGATGGGCGGGTATGACGTATAATTATCGTTTACATTTCTATACTTAACTAAATATTGGTTTTAAAAATTCTTCTTTTAATTAACAAATGAATTAAGTAACCGTTGATAAATTACGAATATCATAAAATATTTATACAGTAAATAAAGAACAAAAGTAAATGAATGGTAATCTAATAAAAGGAAATAAAAGTTAATAAATTATTATCCATTACAATGTATATGCATTTAATTCAAATATCATATAAAGCTTCTTTATACACAACGTCTGTTAATTGAATTTATGTACTTAGTGTCTATATTATAATATAAAAGATTCAAACTCTTCTTGCTCTTGACCCTTGAAAAAATGACATATAGTTGCTCATGAAAGAAAACGTCTTCTAAAAAAATAACTCAACCTTAGGCAATGTTTGGCCCTGACTTTTATTGCTAAAAAACCTATAAATTCGACCGAGAATATGATTTACCAATGATCCATTGAAAATTATATGTACGTATAATAGATAAATTTGGTATAATAATGTAATACATAGATAGACATTGAATCGAGAAATAATACTCTTATAGACGTTCGAAAACATATGATTGTGTAAACCAAATAATTCTGTGACCCATAAAATTTTCGGATAAAGTCTGAAATAGTGAAACCGATAGAGTACAGATAGACATTGAATCGATTAAACAATCGAGTGATGTGCACATATGAGTGTACACTTAATATATAAAATATGTTACACACTCTTATTACACCTGCATGTGTTAACTTTTGAATTCCATATAGATGGCATAATAACAACATGTATACATGTGTTTTTTTCTTTACATATATATATATTTGTCATAGAGAATAAAGTATATTTTATTATTTTTAATAGGGTAAAAGCTATAAAATACCATCTTACTTATTGATTTGTGCCGACTTTAAACATTTACTATTTTATCTCGTGACTTTACCATTGTACTTTCAAATTTGTTTCGACCGTACCAATATTAGCCTGAAATGACTTTACTACCCCTGTCTTTTTCAACATAACTACATTTATTGCCATCGTATCTCACTCTACTATCTTTCATACTTTTTTTTAGTTTCTTGATAAGAACCTTTTTCCATCTCTAGTTTATTATACTTTTATGAAATAATAGATATAAATATGTAAACAACAAGGTTTTGCCCTTTAAAAGTATTAAAGAAATTTAGTCAATGTCACCCATCGAAAACATGAAAAGTCCTTTTATAGCGATTAGAACAAAGTTTTTGACATACGTTTAAACTTTTCATATTCCTGTAAAACTGATCAAATGGATCTTGAAAAAAATTAAACGTATTTTTACGAGAATATACCGTTGGGGTCCTGGGGAATAAAAAATAGGGATTATGGAAAACGGTGGTGGTGAGTAGAGTGAAAATAACCTCGAGAATCACGAACCCCATCGGCTGTGTTGGCACTCCATCACCTCCGACCAACTCAAGTATACTACGCGTCATTAGCATCACAACCGGATCTGTAACACCATCCCTCAGGTCGCTAAACCTTTGGTGGGCAGGAGAAAGAAAAAAAAGAGTTGATGAACAAACTGGATCTGAAGTAAAAACTTCACCAAATCTACAATTTACAACTAACATCACCGGATCTGAAGCACAAAACGGAGGTAGTGGGTAGATTGCAACAGCCGCAGTTTTGTGACGAAACACTGATTGATGATGCCTAAGAATTTTTTAACCCACTGACTTAGTTATCTTAATTGGTGGTACAAAGAAATAAGAATGAGATGATAAGATAATTTGGAATTATGTGGATCAGATTTTCTTTTCAAATTTTCAAGTGAGTCCAAGTTGTTTTCTTATTATTAACAAGACCATAGACTTGCATTATTGCATTAGTTGATTTCCTGTTGTCAAAAATTTGTAAGCATTTGAACAAATCTGATTTTCAATCAATATGAACGGAAAAAAGACAAAAGGGTATATTAGTCATTTACAAGGGTAGTATAGTCATTTCAAGCAAATATTGGTATGGTCCAAACAAATTTGAAAGTATAATGGTAAAGTCACGAGATAAAATAGTAAGTGTTTAAAGTCGGCACAAATGAATAAGTAAAATGGTATTTTATAGCTTTTACCCTTTTTAATAAGTCTATAAATAGCATAAGTTGTTGAAGTCGCATACGGTATTTAAATTTTTTTGATTTTAATGAGTAAAAAGGAACAAATAGAGTATCATCTTGAAGCATTTTCCGATTCAAGAATTATCAAATTATACATGCTTTTGTTTAGGGAACACAGATTCTCTGTCCTTCATTTGGTTTGTGTATCAAAAATATTTTTTACATACATGAATACATGATTTCGTTATTATCATGTGTATAGTCAATCCTTTTCACTAACAATTGATCAGAGATAGCTTACATGAGAAAAAAACAACCTTTAGTTGTAGTTTAGATGCTACTACGATTTTATAAAGGAAAAAAGGACGTACATACCAAGATTAGTAAGTATTTTCACTATTTTGCATTCACTATACCATGACAAAAGGCTAGCAAATGTTTCACTCATAAATGTTGTTGTGCATATTGAACTGAAAATAAAAAAATGATCCGAAGTTTGTTGATACTAAATTGCAATGGTTTCAGGTTCGGGTCGACTCGGCTCGGTCGACTGGTTGATCCGGTTTCAGTTGAAAAAACGGGTCATATTCAATCGGGTTTTACATTTTCGAAATCTGGCTAGACCGACAGGTTTTGGGTGACCCGGGTCAACCCGGTTCCCCATACCCGGTTAGGTTTTGATTTTTTCAGAAGGTTATAAAAAACGTAAATTTTACGTATTTAAGATGAAATTACTTTTTATATATTATGATGGTTGGTAAATAATTTATATGTTAAATATACGAATGTTTTTATGGTTTTTATGATTTTTATTTATTAAAAATAATTTTATTTTTATGATTTTTATATATAACTTTTGTTATTTATTAAAAATATGATTTTTTTAAATCATGTTAACCCAAATTGACTCGGATCGACTCAGGTTAACACGGACATGATAACTTGACCAATTCAATTTAAAAATTGGTTTTCAAAACAATGGTAATTTGACTTGAGTTGTAAGGTTTAGTGGGTGAAATTATAGTTGTTTAGTATAGGGGTCAAAGTGGACAAAAAATGGATTTGTCAAACAGGGTGTTTTTCTTTAAATCTATATTGGAAAAGATTTTACATAGAGTCGTCGACACTTTTCAAAGCTATAAAGAATGAGTTAAGGTTAATTGATCTCATCTCCGAGTTCTTTTTGCAGTTCCTATTGGCCATTTCCTCTTTCTTTCCTTTTTTCATATATGTAATTAAAATTACAGTATTTTTTTTGTAAAGGGTTACCTCGGTCCATTTATAATAAAAAAAACTACTTTTTAATCAATAGTTTTGAACTGTTGTAGACAGTAGAGCCAGGCCGAAATTCTATTAGTTCTCTTTTTCAATTTGAGAAAACGTCAAAAATGGAATAATATACCAAAGTCAGTAATATGAAGTATCCAATACTTCTTTGCTAGTCAAAAAGACTGAAAGTACAAGTTTACAAATAAGCCACTAAAAGTGAGCTTATGAAACATAAGCCCAAAGCAAAATAATTAATAAGCCGAAACAAATATTAGGGTAGGAAAACGATCTTTGGATAACAAATAGCACATTTACCTATGATATACAATAATAGTTCAGTAACGTCTTAGAATGATAGACCAACATTGTCACTTGTGCATATCTTTGTAAAAGTTGCAGTCCAATTTATGAATCTTTTGTTGCTATATGATGAATCACAGTCCTCTTTTCCCATATAAACATTAAGGTTATGGCTTCATTGTATACGCAAATGCAAAGCCAAACACCACTCTGAGATACAAACTGCATTTATATATAAAGTAGTAATATTAGCCAAACACCCATTTGATTAACATATGCAAGAGTTGCTAAACCTGATGACTACGAAAGAAATAAAAATGTGACCTCTTACAAACACAGGTCACAGTCTTTTTTTATATCGTGCGCTCAACAAAACTTTTAAATCTTTGCTCTTGATAGAAGCGGCATCACTGGCGGATTGGGCAACGTGTCAAATCTGTAATTTTTAGTATGAGTCAGAAGGACCAGCCTTTTTATATGGATTTATTCATTTGAGAATGTTTTAGGTAATTTAATACGTCTTAGGTCGACTTTTAACCCGTTTGACCTGTAATTTTTAGTATGAGTCAGAAGGACCAGCCTTTTTATATGGATTTATTCATTTGAGAATGTTTTAGGTAATTTAATACGTCTTAGGTCGACTTTTAACCCGTTTGACCTGCTTGACCCATATGCTCTGTCATATATAAAACAATTCACCCCTTAGTATCTAAATGGGTCAAATTGAAACCTTTAGTCTTACTTATACAGTTTCATATATAACCAGTTGTTTTGTAAAAATAAAATCAAATGAAATCGGTTTTGATAAAAGGTTTGATTGGCTTTCAAAATATACAAATGAGAAGCTGACCAGACCTTGTCTTTGGTTGATCTTAACTTGGAATCAAAGTACATAGAAAAAGAAATAAGAACAGAAGCCCCAACTAAGAAATGAAACACGCAAAATCAAAACTTAGCGATGAATGATTGCCGAATTACTTCTTCACTGTTCGCTTAATCTTCATCAGATAAGTAGTCCCTTAGTTCCTCAACCTTACTTCATATCGGCAAAACAGTTTTAAGAGTCAAACCAACATCTTTCAAATAATTTTGAACAGTGCAAGATTACCCTTTTTCAACCGCTACTCAACCAACAAAGAATCCACTTATAATATACTTGCAACAAAGTGGTGAAATGTAGAATTGCATACTTGTCCTGTCGTTTCACCACAATAAGAATGAAACTTGTTATCAATTCCTCCCATATCCATGATAATGTTTGTAGTACTTCCTGGTATATATAATTATTTTTTAAGTTAGTTGGTCACCAAAAAGTAGACTCATGTTACGTGAAACTTCTAAACAGTAGTTGACGAAAGAAAAATGTATAGCAAAAATGTAGTTAAATGTGAAGTTTAATTCTATACTGTAGTACCTTCCTGATGCATCATCAAAAAAAAACTTCTCAGTTCTTTTAATGGAATCTGGCACGCTGGCTCTTTCTCTATAGATGGAGTAATCATAAACCATGTTAGTAGTCACGGTACCGAGTTGTTCGTGGATACGCTGGCAAGCCACTGCTGCTGATGTATTCATATCTGTTTTATGAAGATATGTATTTGTCAAGAACTTGGCATATATTGTCAGCAACACATTAAATACTTAACCTACAAACCAATAACCCTATTGATCTGACCTGAAAATCATAGATTTATAATGATGCAAGTAATTCGAGTTGAAAACGTGGCTGGTCGATCGAATTACATAACTGGTCACAATGGGTTCTCCTTGACACAACTCATATGTAGTATGGGCCGAAGCGGGTTGACCCACATTTGCAAACTTTCTATCTTAGTACTACCAAATAGTGCTATAATAAATTAGTTATCTAAATTTAAAGAAACAATGTATTACAATGATAATGTAAACCTTAAACATAAAACAATTTTATAGGTTATATGCTCAAAATAACATACTGACTCTCAATGTGTTTGACTCATTCCTCATTCAGCTAAGTCTGATTTTAATATAAAAACACACTCGATTAAAGAAGAAGTATATAGGTTGGATAGTCAAACAGTATTTGCACCTTCCAGAGAGGAATAAGTACGAAAAGACCATCAAAACGGATTAATAAGTCCCTGGAAAGTTTGCTCCTCCTGCTAGCTCATACGTTTTCTTATTCAAAGCGAATAAGTAAGAACCAAATCCACCTGATTGTTAAAAAAATGAAACATAGAGAATTACTATGACTTTAACACTACTTCAGACCATGATGAAAGAAAGAAATATGTAAATAAGAAAACATAATAAGATTTGAAGATTGAAACCTCCAATGGCAATGCTATAAAAAGCAACTGAGCATGTCTGAATTATTGTGTTCTTGTGGCTGGTAAACGGAGCAGTTGCAATTCAGACTTTCGATGAATCTTTGTCCATGCTTCATGTACATAAAAGCAAGAAGTGCAGCTGAGACATTAAGCTTAGGAAGAATTCCTATTGTAAGATTCAGTTTCTTAGCTATAACAGTATAAACACTCCCTAAAACAATACTTGCAGTAACTCCTCGAAAAATAATCTATTGTGTCCATGGTTGCAGTCCTGTTAAACAAACCAACAGATTCGTACACAATCTAAAACGAAATATATATAACATAGTTCATTATAAGGGTTCTGAGAAAAGGAGGATCACCTTTTTTGTTGTGGTTATGTATTTAAATCAGCCTTCTCCAACTTTCCATCGACAATGTTAATTATCCTCCATCATTAACAGAAAAAGTATAAGGCTCCCTGAACGCAGTCCAACTTGAAAAACAATAAAGACGAGTTTCTGTGATTAACTCAGAATCATTTGCATGTTCATCTTTCATCAATTTATATCATTATTTTAATAACTTCATCCTAATAAACATCTTTACAGCTGGAATATTTGTTCATTGTAATTAAACAGACCTCAAGTATAAAAGGTGCATTCAAACATCTAAGGACAGCAGGAGGATCATCAGATGTGACCAGTTGCCCATTATCATGTATCTCCGAAACCACCTGTTCATTTTTGCACCAAGTTTTGTCTCAATTTGGCTACAACAAAGATAGTAGATTAGTAACATTAAATAGTCACACATTGTATATCAATGAATCTAAATGATAATTATCCTATTGTCGATGGTCAATAAGAATCATGCAAAAAAAAACTAAGCTGCTAAAAGAAGATTTAAATTATCAAATAAGAAAAAAAATCACAATTTGGTAAGCACGAAGTAACTGAACAGACGATCATATACCTTTACAAAATGAAGGTGTCAAAATATTACCTCATAATTACAAAAATCTTGTCTTATAAGCAACCTTCATAGTTCTTCGATCTAAGAGCATACATGTGGTTTTAGGGTTTATCCAAGATATAATGAATATCACTGTATTGTTTAGGGTTTAAAAAAAACAAAGAATAATTATCATATCACAATGTTTAAGGAAGATCTAGCTACCTCTATTCCTTCCTCTCATAAACATAATTATTTTTGGACTTGGGAGCAATATATATGAGCTTGTTATTGAATGAATGAATATTAGGGTTTTGAATGATATTTGTGTTTTGAGAAAAAAATATATGCGACGGGTTTGAACGAGCTTTGAATTTTCATCATGACTTTATAAATTTGGTTTCGGATTGTTCAACACAATATCCAGTTTGCTCCATTGGTTGAGATGTTTGTGCTTGGACTATTAGACCTGAGTTCAAATCTTACATTTTACATTTATTTTTAGATTATTACGAAAATTAAAAAGGAAATGATGACATGGCATTATGAGGTGATTATGTGGCATATCCCTCCTCTTATATATAATGTAAGATATATATATATATATATATATATATATATATATATATATATATATATATATATATATATATATATATATATATATATATATATATATATATATATATATATATATGTATGTATATATATATATATATATATATATATATATATATATATATATATATATATATATATATATATATATAGAGAGAGAGAGAGAGAGAGAGAGAGAGATGAGATCAATAGAAAACTTCATCTTAATGGAAAACCTAGAAAACAACCTTTCAACCGTTGGATCAAAGTCCCTCCCCCTTCCTTTTTTCGCAAAAACTACAGGAACCTGTTTGTATATTCCTTCATTCTTTAAGGAAGTGTTTTGTAAATTTACTCCTTTCATATATAATTCTTATTTCTTTTTCATTTCCTTTTTTTTCTCATACAACTTTTTTTCCTCAATTAATAAAATAAACATAACAATTCACGGTTCATGTATTTTTATACAGTCTGAGCAAATTATCGATTCTTACGGACAAATTGATTCAATATGAACACAATTAGATTCACAATCCTGTATTTATGTTCTTCTTCGTAATAATCTAGATTCAAGATGAACAAATTGATGAAATCAATTTGTTAGGTAATCTTCTCGATTCATGATCTTATGGTTACTATTGTTTATTTGTTATAATTATTGTTGTTTATGAGTTTGGGTGTTATTTTAGTAACTTTTATCAGCTAATCATCATGTGTGTTCACAAATATGTTGTTTTTTAGAGATTGATGATAAAATGAATTGTGTATTTACCAATTTGAATCAAATCTAAGTAAAGAGTTGTAAAACATGTTTAAAAAAATCTACACACCAAGTGTTTGATAAAATGTCTTTTGCTCTAATTTTGTGAGTGTATTTTACTTTCACTTTGATGTTCTAATTAATTTTGGCAAGCAAATTAATGATTTGGATTAAAACACTTTTTAAAACGATCGCATCGATTTCAGGTTACTTAAGTGGATATTACATTCTTATTTATTATTGCTTATTTTTTGTTAAGTTAACATATAAAGCAAGGTTATCTAAAACCCTTGCATTACTAGGTAGCATGCGTAAGTCCTATAGTTCTTGTATTGCTAAAACTGTCCATCAAATCCAAATGCGTGTCCATCTATCTAGTGGAGTCTTGTGATCCGTATCTAGTATATCTAATGAGTATAATTACGTAGATAACACGATTATCAACATATATTAAGTAAGTCATATGTATGATATCTGTTTTCTAGCAATATGTTTGGTGATGGTAGGGGTGGTGGATTTGAGCATATATTCATTGTTGTTTGGTAATGGAGATGGCGGTAGTCGTTTGATGGAGGATTAGGTGTTAGGAAAGTTGCGGACATATAGAGGAATGTCCCTAGTACTCTTGAGGAGCTTTACAAAGGAACGACTAAGAAGATGAAGTACTCGAGCACACCTAACCTCAAGGAAGTATCAATTACTGGACATAATTATTCTATGGAAGGATAATTAAATACCGATCTTGGGTGGATGCAACAAAAGGTTTGTTCTTTTTTCATAAAACCAGATTATGTTACCACTTCTCATATCATTTTATACAACATATGTTAATTTAGTTTTATCAGCTTCTAATTACTCAAGTTGCATTAAAAGAAATACTAACATCCATTATATATTATTGTCTTGGAACGGAGTGGATACCATTTTTAGTATGCAAACATGCCTTTTTGAAGCTTATTGTTTGCTCCATGGTTGTTTTTGTTCCAGGTCCCTTGTTTTGTTATCATACAACTGTTTATTACGTGACATGACAACATCACTGATTACCATACATCCAAACACCACCTTAGTCTTTGTTTTCTCCATGGTTGTTTAGTTACGTGGCAATAATAATTAACGTAACAAACCTTACTTTTACTAATACGCATCATGTATCTATCCTTCCTGTTAACAAAATCATTAACATTTATTTTTGGTGCATAGGTTGAGGATTCAGTTGTCAAGGAAAGAGACTTGCAAGAGAAGATTAAGCTAAACCGTAAAACAATCATAGATTCTTACGAGAAAAAAACCAGGGGTGGCGATATTGAGAACCTCTTGGCTTTTAATCTAGCAAAAGATCACATCTTTGAAGCAAAAATTTGACGATCTTCCAATGTTCGCTGAAGAGATTTAATCGCCTTATACTTTACTTTTTCTCTTACCCGTTAAGTAATGCAAGGTGAAATAAGTCAATAGAGAGCTTAATAGGACTTTGATTGAGAACATTGTGAAAACCAAGTTCAATAATTGAGTTCTTTTTTTCTTCTATGCCATAACATTACATGCGAATTTTGTAGAAGCGTTTTTCTTATACCAAATAGAATTTTGTTTTTTTACTGATCTTTAATGTAGATAGAGTTGTAAAGTGTATCATTTATTGATGTTTAGCTCAAAAGTATCAGTTGATACAAAACTCAAGCTTCATCAAGCTTCGAGTTTTGGATCCTAAGCACATTCAACTTCAGAAAAGCAGTAGTCTTCCTAGCTCTCACTGTCATGTGTCCACTGTGGACAGTTCTTAAAAGATCAAATCTTTAGCAACTATACAAATGGATGCGCTAATTATGTTCTCATCGATGCCCAAAGAATATGTTCATCGATTCATTAAAGTAAATATACAAACAGATGCCCAAATTCTAAAGATGCATTTAACATATAAATGTATTTCCAACTATGTAAGTGCTATAAAATACAATAAACATTGTAATCAAAGCCCTCAAAGAGCATGTTCTGCATATATATAATTGATAAAAGTCTTCAAACATAAAAAATATATTAAATTATACTCCAAGTGCATTTTGATAAGATCTCCAATCTCACCTTTGATAATTTCCTTGAGTTAACGTCGGGCAGCAAGTATATCATCTTTATGTTATGCATATCAGCTCTAGTGAAACCAGGCGTTTTCTTAGCAATAGGTTTACAAGCAACATCTGGCCTTCTATTCTCAATACTATAGGATAGCACACAGGTAAGATCTAGACACCTCAGATACACATTATACGTATCTTACAGGTCGAAAGACAATGGAAGAAAGGTAGCCTTCGTTAACCAGCTACTCAACTCATGATTGAATGAAGAGATATCCCAACAGGTTACCTTGAACTCAGAACACCATAGCCGACAATGCAACATACTGTTTCTTCATGAGCACTCTCCTTTCTAATTTGACAACCTACGACCATAGCCGATAATGCAGATTGTTTGATCAAATTCACAAAATAAAGATGCCCAAAATGGAAATTAGATTAGTTTTCTAGGTAACATGTGATAATACATTTTAAAGGGTAAAGAAATTTTACGACAATTTTCTTAAAAGTGGAGTTAAAATTTTAGAAGTATTTAAATAGACGGTAAGAGTAAAAAGGAAGATTTTATTATAATAGTGATAATAATAACACCACACCTTGTAAACGTGTAATACTTAGTTATAACAAGCCTAAATGGATTATATAAAATATTTATAATATAGAATAAAGTGAATAAAAACACCATATTTTATAAACACGTATTGGTTTCATAATAACAAGTGAAATGAGTTTAATGTGAGTAAACAAGATAATGGTTAAAATAACATTATACTATACTAACTAGTGGATACCTTTGATTAAATAATGAAGATAAAAGATGAGCTTATTGTTAAATGAGATGATAGATAAAGTGAGTTTTAGTACACTAACTGAGTTGTGCCCTTTGATAGTAACAGAGATGATAAAATATGACTATGATTTCATTTATTGGTGTTAAAATATTGTCCTAATGTGAAGTAACTAATTGAGATGAAAATTTAAAATTTTCTGAGATATTGAAATTTGGTAATACAAATCGTGATGAGTCTATCTTTTGTTGTTGGCACACTCCATTGATCTTTCGGATTACATTGTTTGGTTTTCAGTTGTTTTGGCTAGGGTTCGTTTTACCCTATATTGTTTTTTGGGACACGATTCTTTGGAATTATTTTGGTACACGTCATGGCTGATTTAGTTATGCGGTTGTGGGAACGTTAGGATGAGAGGATAGAGTTGGGTAGTATTACTTATGGTTAGATATTAGAATGGAGAGATGTATTTTGGTTTAAAGGTTGTGTTGAAGGAATAATTAAGATTTGTGGAGCTTTGAAACTTAGATTGGTTACGGGAATAAGGGAGTAGGTAAAGTTAGTTGACTGGTCATGGGAATGAGATGTCATGCTATGTGAAGTTGGTTGAAGTACCATTAGGAGATTGATGAAAGTACTAGCGGATGTGAGGGTAGAGTAGAAAGTTTCTACTAATGGAAATATGGGGCAAATAACACGCAAGGGAATTGGTATAGTTATGGAGGCAAGGTAGTAGTAGACACGTGAAGGAAAATATAGATGTGAAAGAATGATTGGTAGGAGGCTGATTAATGGTGAAGTACAACAAGTAAGGAAGAGTGAGCCATTCAGGGGTTGAAGTACCTTTAGAAATATTGTGGTAGATGAGTTGAAGTTAGAAGCTACTGCGTAGTGTGAAGTTCCTAGGTAACATCATGGAGACGAGAAGGAGTGCGTGAAGAGCTACATCGTGAAGCAAGGAGCCGAAAGAACTACGTGCCGGCTGCTAGAAGGATGCAAGAGATTTTGAAGGAGTCACAGAAGTTGCAAGGACTGGAAAGGTGACAAGAACTATGATGCGAATCTCCGTATGGTTCGTGACGAAGAAGGACAGATCGAGTACCAGAGTGGAGCTACAAAGAGCTAAACCAATGGATCGTGATGGAGTGACTACATAACATCGGAGATTTAGAACTCGTGGAAGTAACAAGGGGAGTCGAGTAACTACACAAAGATAGAATTTCGTGGCAATCAATATCGAGGGATGAGTAGTGAAGCTGAGCTAAATAAGTTCGTGGAGAAGTGATTAGAGGGTCAGTCTAGTGAAGGTGTTTATGAAGGATCTTTGGAAGAGACAGTTATGCATTATCCAATGCACTAACGATTTCATAGAGTTGATGAATTGAGTATGAATTTTTGGTTGGACATGGTAGTGAAGGAATAGGGAGAACCTTCGAAGGATAGAAACAAGTATCCCTAGAAGTTGATGATTAAAGTACCACATGATAGGTGAAATGTCAAAAAGAGAGTTATGAGACCTATGTAAGAATTTATAATATAGCTTAGTTTAGAGAATGAAAACTAATATGGGTTTTAGATGAGAGTGTGATCCGAGTGGAATCACGAGAAACTCTAATCTATCCCTATTAGATGGGAGTAGGAGTGCTGGTCGTACGGAAAACAAGTGAAGCTACTTAGGTAATTTCAGCGTGTAGACGAATTTATAGACGGGAAGCATCACATCGTGATGTATGGCATGGGTTTAGGAAGAAGAAGGAAGTGTGGATAGAAGCAAATCATGAATGAAATAGGTCGACATAGGAACCAAAGGTAAAACGTTGGTAGTGCCTAATGAGTAGAATAAAGCACAAAGCAGGCTAATATTGTTGTAGTATGGAAAAGAGAATGACACTAACCTATATTGTGTGATTGGAAGGCTTAGTATCGATAATAAAAGGGATGAGGATCTATAGATGTGGTGTGTCATTAGAGACGAAGGGCATGGTATAACTGAGAAGAGACGCGGAGCACTATGACTTTGAAGGTAAGACATCGTGTAGATATAAAGGAAGAAATGTAGCTAATTGTCTCAGAAAGAATTGAATATGTTCAAGGGTAAGTTGAGTATAAAGGATCACTAAAAAAATCTTTCATTGAGGAAAGTGAGAAAAGAAGTGTATGGGTTCTACTAATGAGCTATCCAAATTTTATGGAAGTAGTTGTAGCATGGGTTTGGATGGCAATTGACAGAACTAACTAATGAATATGTGAAAGACTGTCATAGGTCACTTTTGTAAGGAAATTGGAATTTTTAAGTGGTTTTGGGTACGAACTAAAGGGATTGGAAGAACATGATTGAATATGAGTATATCCGGCTAATTAGAGATGGATGGACAAAGTGAGAAGTTGCTACAAGTATAGTATTCGTGTTGAGAGCTTGGGTGACTAATTTAGAGGGAGGTGGAAAACTCGTTAGCGATGTCTGAATTTTCATATAATGATAGTTATCATACTAGAAGTCGATGAATGCCATTTGAGGCACTATATGGAAGGATAGGGTGAGTTTCCCCTATTGTGGACTAGAATTGGTGAAAGAGGCTGCTAATATAATAATGGTGTTTGTGGAAAGGACGAGAGAAACAAGAGATGATATGTTAAAAAGGAGGAAACCACTACAGTTTAGTGACAAAGTTATGTAGGAAGTTTCACCCATAGTAACGGGTGGTATGTTTTGGTAAAATAGAAAAGTTGATATCGGGTTTTGTAGGTCTATTTATGATCTTTTGAAAGATTGGACCAGTAGTTTATTGGTATAGAATTACCTGGGGAATTAAGTGGTGTACATGATATATTTCATGTATTGAGATTTGAGAAATGTGGTTTGAGAATGCATATTTGCATATGAAGTTATTAGGAATTTGTGTTAAAAAGAGTCATTTGTGAGATTTATGGGTTGTGAGGTCAATAGTTTGGGAATTAGTTTAAATATTTTTGGTTAATATATGTGGTAATTTGAGACTTGAACTAAAGTACACATGGAAATGAGAGGAGTTCTTTTAGAACAAATATCCTCATGTGATTTGTTGATTGATGTGATTGATCCTAAAGAGTAAATCTCGGGACGAGATTTATATTAGAAGGGAGTGATGTGACAACCACGGTTTTGAGGTTCATCACTTAGTTTTATTTTGTCCATATTTCGTGGAATTACGTGTCTTTATGTGTTTATGAGTTATGTGGTGTGAATAGAGTGTGGTTTGGACATCATTTTCGGGTACGGGGTACCATGTGAGTGAAACGATGTGTGATGTTTTCATGTTCATGAGATCACATAGTAGTGAATATGAAATATGATGGTGTTATTTAGTGGTTTTACGTATACGTATATGTATTCTAGAAAATCGTATTTTACGATTTAGGGTTGTGCATTTAGGGGTCTCGGATGAGCTATTTAGTCACAGGAATAATTTACGGGATGGTTTTAAGTAATTTAGGACTTAATTATATAGTTTATTTCATATTCTAAGAGTTTTTATAAAACTGAATATTTTTACGTCTTTTACGGTATACGCGTAAATTTGACTAGTTTTACGGTTTTGAGGTTTTGGAGGTTTTTGGAGCTGAAATAAATTAAGATAAATTAAGGTAATATTATTATTACATTAATTAATAATAAAAAGAAAATAAAAATAAAAAATAATAAAGGGGGTCGGTTTGGACGATGCAAGGAAGAAAGAAAAAAGAGGAAGTTGTTAAAAGCCCAAATTGAGCCTAATTGTGAAAGCCTTTTTATTAAATCCTTTAAAAACCAATCATAATATCAAAAAGATCAGTTTTTTCTCTCCTCCACCCTTTTTGGCCGAAATATTATGAGCCTTAATTTAGGGATTCATCAAAAATAGTTTTCTTGAAGATTTGAGGTAAAAATCTTGATTTAATTCTTATAGTTTTCATGTTTTATATCATTAAGGCTTCAAGTATTATCTAATCAATTTATATGATGGATTAGGGTTCTTAATAGATCTATAATTAGGGGTTTTATAACAATTAACATGATTAAGATAATGATTGGTGATAATTAGTAATGTTAATTAGGGTTTAATCATGTTTAAATCCGTTTTTAAAAACTGGGCAGAATTTTTGGTCCATTGTTTTGATCATATCTAGAGTTCTACAAACTTTTAATTTTCAAATCTTATGTGCCTGGAAAGGTAATTGAATTAGCTTTCAAATTCAAGAAACTTGAACTAAATTGGATGTCGGGAAGTGTGTCAAAAACAGGTTACATCAGTCTGGTGTCAAAACAGTTTTTGGATCATCATGTTTTCATTTTATGTTTTGAATTGTTTAGGGTACTTAGGTTTATAATTGGAGCTTCAAATGAACATGAGACTTAGATTATATATTAAATAAAAGATTTGGAGAAGGGATAAGCAAATGGGATAGGGTAAAACCCTCTAATCATAATAAACTTTTCATATGTTTAAAATTAGTAAATTGTGGATAGGTAAAAGTATATATATATATATATATATATATATATATATATATATATATATATATATATATATATATATATATATATATATATATATATATATATATATATATATATATATATATATATATATATATATATATATATATATATATATATATATATATATATATATATATATATATATATATATATATATATATATATATATATATATATATATATATATATATATATATATATATATATATATATATATATATATATATATATATATATATATATATATATATATATATATATATATATATATATATATATATATATATATATATATATATATATATATATATATATATGGAGGCTTTAACAGTAGCTTTAAGGTTGAGGCCAAAGGGGAGAGTTATCTTACACATTTAAGGGCATAGGGTTTCTTTTACAGGGCATGTTATTCTTGTTAAGGGGGGTGTTCAACCAATAGTTTGAAGTATGAAAAACGGGACTGTTTCGGGGTAAATGTTAACGGGACGAGTTATGAACTAAACTAAGTTAAGGGCTTTATATAGGGGTGTAATGAGATTCATATGGCATATAAATGGGGTTAAGTTGTAGGAGAAGGTTATTTATCCATCATAAATTGATGATCCATTTTGGTATGTGGTTCATGTCTTGATTGTATACGTTTGTGTGTTTAGATTTATGCTACAACGCGGGTACTTGGAGAAGCTTGTTCAGGTGAGTTTCATAGTCCCATGTCTTTTTATGTTTTGACTTCCAGATGGGATGGAAGAGACACTGTATGGTTTTGTAAAGAATGTTGTGAATGTTTTTATGGTTTGTGATGGACTTGTGTGTACACTTATGTGATTAACTGCTATGTGATTCTTGATTGTGTTTATGATTTGGATCAGGGGACACGTACCGTCTCAATTATAGTGGTTTGACTTGGTACCAAGGGGATGTTGACAAGGCGGGGCCTTGGGATTGGTTCATAGGTGTATGGGCGCCTATGGGACCATGGTTATTGGTAAGGCTTGGAGCCTTGGAATTGTGGTTATTGGTAAGGCTTGGAGCCTTGGATTTGTGGTGATTGGTTAATCTTGAATGTTAGTTGTTAATACATAATTGTAGCACACTGGCCATATGTTCTTTTGTTAATGGTTGTTATTCACAGCTTATAACTGATTTGGCGTTGGAGTCTAAACCTATGACTCTCACCAACTTTATGTTGACGTGTTTTAGTGTCTCTTTCAGGTGAGAATGTGGTTAAGCGTGAGAATAGGAGTGACTAGCTAGGAGGCTTAGGATTGCATTTAGAGGAACCCCCTTTCCTCTTAGTCTTTATTTATGTTTGGATAAGTGATACTTTATAGACACCTATATGTTTGTTATTGTTAATTGTATGTCTTTGGTAAGAGGTAGACCTGTTACCTACTTACCTAGACGCCTGCATTGTTTGAGATATCTTCA
Organism: Glebionis coronaria; assembly: GCA_025667525.1. Lineage (NCBI taxonomy): Eukaryota > Viridiplantae > Streptophyta > Magnoliopsida > Asterales > Asteraceae > Glebionis > Glebionis coronaria. Next base: position 258,862,987 of record CM046875.1, on the reverse strand, counting down.
TGACATTGTGTCACCATTTATGATATTTCCATTTCATTTAGTTATCTCTATAGACACGCTATTTTTGTGATGATATCCATACGTCGCGCCCCATATTCCGCCATGGTGGGGTGTGACAGCCCCACCCCCAATATTGGATGGTTTAAGCTTCAACAACACACCTCATGTGTGTCAAATTGTTAAGCTAACTAAGGACACATGTCCTTAGTCTTGCACCAAAACCATCCACACCTTTAAACTACTAACTAAAACTATTCTCTCACATAACACTCATGCAAACCACCATTTTTCTCTCAACTCTCTCCCTATGAACGTCCACTCTTCACCCAAAACAACCCCCATTTGATCTTGATTGTTCTTCCTATCCTCTTGTTATTTTGAATATGTAACCGTGTATTTTCTTTCTTAATGTATATGTATATGATGATATATGATGATAAAAATATTATGTGGGGATCTTGTGTTGATAAACTTGGATAAAAGGATTGAAAACTACATGTAAAATGGTTAAATCATGCTTAAAATAGTTGGCTGTATAAAAACAGTAAGCAACCATATGATAAACTGATAAAATAGCATAGTGGAATCATATAAAGTAAGTATTAAGTCTTGTACACATGTGAGAGTTGGCCATGCAATGGAATAATTATAATGAGTGAGATATGATCAAAACAATATTGAAGTCCAAATCTATATAGTCTGTTTTGGACGAACTGTTAGAGACATTTAGAGGTTGATTGAGCAGTAGCTAAATCTGAGTTAATTGTAGCACATATCATGTAGTTTGTGGTGTCCAAAAATTCGCTTCTATCTCCTTGTATAACTCAAGATATAGTAAAAATGGTGAAACTGAAAATAATAATCAGATTTGTAAAATAAAAGTATATAGTATAATATTAGCACTCAAGTAAATATAATATAAAATGTATACCAAAAACCCACTAACTTGTATATTACATATAAATAAGTATTTAATTTGATAAATAAATGGGACATTTTATAAAAATGGCAATTTGATAAGTTTATAAGTTATAAAACTATATACATAAGTTTTACGTCTTTTCGGCTAAAACCGATAAATTAACGTTTTCGTCAATTAAAACTTAGATGGTCGGACCCGTCTAATGTAAACTCTTTATAAATCATATACTGATGTATAAGTACATATTACAAGTAAAAACCGATAAAACCCAACCTTTATAACATATGGACATTAACGGGCCAAATTAGCCTTATTGGACTATTAATCCAACTAATTTGGCTAAACACTAATGGACTTACTCTTTGGGCTTAACCCACTTGGGCCCAACATGTAAGTATAGGGATGATTTTAAAAGTATGAATTGGAATAATATAAAGAGTTGAACTCTTAATGGGCTTTTAATGGGCTTATTGGGCCTTAATATGTAAATGGATTAAAACTAGTGTAACTAGTCTAAATAAATCAACACATAACACTATAATGTTGAATGAAGATATAAAACCCACTTGATCATCATCATACTTATAATATCATCATATATATACATAGCCATTGTTTTTATAAAGTCATGGGACAAGTGTCTAAGACGAGTATTATTTGTCTAGGTTTCCGTGATTGAAGCACGTACCGTACATCTAAATCGCTGATAACCGCCTTTCCCAATCAACGTGAGTTCATAGCCTCGCACTCTTTTAAATGTTTTTATGAAATGTTTTATAAACCCGCGAGGGAGATAACATGTTAGTTTTAATAAAATAGGACACCAGTTTCCCGATTGTTTGTTTATTGATTTGGACCCGAATGATTATATGACCTGAAGAATGATTATATGACCCGATGTATGAAATGAAATGGATTATTATAGTTAGGTTATGTCACTAAAAGTCCCATTAGCATGAATTGTGAACTACCGAGATTTGGTAGACGTTTATGCATATAATAGTACTATTTGGGGACGATCACCCCAGTTCGCGCCTTGACGGTTGATCCCCGTCGTGCCACATTGATTGGTAAGCGAATTTATGTATGAGAAGATTTTTATAAGCGTGATTATTGTGACGACACACTATTTTAGATGGGCAAATGAGTTTCGGGTTAGCTACCCGTTGTTTGTTGTAGCAAGGTAACAATGTCATGTGGCTTATAATAATCCAAATAACGAAATACTGCTATACGCACTGAATTAGGATATATTGCCTGACTAGCAATACGGGGTCTTATTATTGATATTATGTTCGTGTTTTGGTTTTACATAACCATATTCATATAACGGTTTTTATTTAACTCTATACAACGTTATAAAACGTATTGTATGATGTTTTTACGACAATGGTTCGTATAATGATTTTGAAGGCAAAAGCCTATATTATGATTTTTGATAAGGATTTGTATAAAATGACTTTGGCTATTTTATGGCCTATTACAAAGATTTGTACAAAATCATTTTCGGTAATAATTATATACCGATGATATATTAATGGTTTTATTAAACTCTATGAATTCACTTGGCGTCTTCGCTGACCTTTTCTTTAACATGTTTTATCTTAGGTACTTGAAGGTAATTCTCGAGAAGACAACAAGAATTCATGGCCCGCACTTAAATAACAATTTTCATTCAAATTCTTTGTAAAACTCGTATGAAATACTATGACTTGGAACCTATGTAAATTTGATATTTATGAATGGAAATGCTTTATTATTAAACGACGTGATTTTTAAGCGTTGTCTATGATGTGAGTAATGTGCTATCCCGTAACACCAACGACTCTTCCGCTGTATTGAATTGTGTAAATTTGGGGGTGTTACAAGAAAAGTTAAAGAAATATGTTTGTTTTGTTGAATCGTGTTGTAATATTATCTCGTCTCCACTCACTCCACACGAGGATGATAGTTCTAAGATTGAAAAGGAAATTGATGATTACCTTAGTGCACCATTTGATGCTAGTGAGTTTGATTGTGAGAATTTTGATCCCGAGAGAGATATTGCTTTAATTGAAAAATCATTGAAAATGGACTCATTTTCACTCTCTTTGAAGGACCAAATTGATGATCCTAAGGCACAATCTTCATTTGAAGAGCCTTTGATTCCTAACTTCACACCGAGTGAGGTTAGTGACTATTCGTTAGATAAGTTTGCCGATGAACTTGTTGATCTACTTCCACGGGGAAGTGAAGACGTTTCCGATCTCGAGATCGAGCGTGATTCTCATGTTTTACCTACCATTCTCGAGGAATTCTCTGATGAATTTCCTTCTAATGAGAATGATGATCTTGTATCCGAGTGTGACACACTTGATACTTTGTCGGATATTTCTTATGATGACAAGATTGATGACACTTTTGTGACCTACTCAAATCCTCTCTTTGAAGCTTCAATGAACAATAATCCATTGTTTCAAGAGGATTTTGAGAGCATCACACTTCCTACGTCTCACAACCTTTGTGATGATGAGCTTTTCATTAAGGAGTTTGATAAGTTACTTTCCATAGACATTCCTTCGGAATTTGAGGAAGAGTCTAATGACGGTGTTGAAAACCCTTGGTTTGATCACCCGATTTATGATGATGATAATGTTGATCCGGAGGGAGAAATTACCTTTACTCCAATTCTCTTTCCTGCTCGCTTTGATCTTAATGTGCAGGTTTTTCATGCGACTCATTTTGAGTATCATGACCCCTTTGTTCACATTCATAAGAGTGATAAGGTCAACAAGGTCATGCAAGTTGATACCACAATTGTTGAGACTTTTATCCCACCATTACCATGTGCTTCATATGATTTTGGATTAGCATGGGGGGAAGACACCGTGTTGTCTATTCCTTTCTCTCCCGAGGACGAGGTATTCGATCCCGGAATCGGTGATTTAGGGAAATCTCGGCCTTTCACCGATGTAATAATTGAAAGACTCTTCGATCATCTTGGTGCGAGTTTATCTCGGGGATCATGCTATATCCATATCTTGATTTGTGACCACTATCTCTTTTTGGAGATTTGTGTTGGAGTTTCATCCTTTCGTTTGTCATCCGACAACGAGGATGAGATATTTGACCCGACATCGTGCTTTATTATGGATTTTATTCCATTATGCCGGTTTTTACCATTTTCCCTAAGGAACAATGAATGCGGGGATTGAGTCGAGCTCATGACTAGGTTAACAAAAACGAGGTGCCTTGTGGGGGAGTCCCATTCATTCTATCTTCTATCTATTTTCTAACAACTAATAAGGCTTGATCTTTCAAGCTCGTGTTCGTGTTTTGTTGTGTTGTGAATCTTAGGTATGACCCTAATCATTAAAGACTCTCGTGTTCGTTTCCGGTCCACTTGATCTTCCATTCTTTGATTATCAAAAGGGGCACACTCTATCCTTTGATTTTTATCGACTAACGTTTTATCTTGAAGCATAATTAATAAACGGCTTATAGATTTGCGTGCTCTTTCCATGTTAGGATTTTGCATTAGACTCTTCGTGTTTTAGCAAGCGGGTGTTACTCTTAAGCTAAGAAAAACATTGAGGACAATGTTTGGTTTTAGCATGGGGGAGTCAATCGATATAATCGCTTGCAATTGCTTTTGTCGTGTCTAAACGTAATCGTTTTTCTTGTTTTTCATAAAAAAATTAATTTTTTAGTGTTATTTTAAGTTTTAATAAAGAAAATAAGTGTTTTTGACACAAATGTAGGCTTTTCGTTGGTGAAAATTAAAATAGTTTTTGACTCGACTCGGGTTTTACCTTAGCTTTTTCCTTAACGTGTTTAAATCAAGTTTTGCTAGGCTTTTATATAGGGAAATTTAAAACGTGGAAGTCTTAACTCATATGGGTTTAAGAACGAGAACTTTTTGCAAGTTCCTATAATTAATCCTAGAAAGTCGTTTATCAAGGGAACTTTAAAACGCAAATTCTAAAACTTGAAAAAGTCTAAGAAGATGCAAGATCCTATAGATGACTTGAAAACCCAAAACTTTGATTTAATAGGCTAAGTATCCATCTCACATTTTTGAAATTTTACAATATGGAGAACAAGAGATGATATAGTTTAATCATAAGTTTCTAAGATTAATTCTTCCTTGTGTAAGTATTTTTGTGTTTGATTTAATCTCCTCTTATTTATTTTTCACGCTTGAATAATAATGCTTAATAAATGAAGTTTTTAGCGGTTTAGGCTTGATATCTTAACTCGTAACTCCTTCTTTTTCTTCCATAGTAATTAAAGTGAGAACACATTAAGGGTGTCAGCGTCATGGACTTTTGATCATGGGATTGCGGAAATTTGGCTTAATATAAATATCATATTAATAAGAAGAATAAATAAAAACATGTTCTCTAGGAGCCTTTGGGTGGGAGTCATGTAGAACTAACCTTGTCATTTGAGCCTTAGGGTGTATGGCAAGGGGACGTGTTTAATAAAAATTTCCCATCATCATGAGCCATAAGGTGGGATGGTGAATGTTAATTCCTTTACTTTTGTCCAAGGAGCCTTCGGGTGTGGATTATAAACAAGGAGCACAATTGCATCTTAAAGAGCCACAAGGTGATATGATGTAGTTGTTGCTAACTCCATTTAATAAGGTCATAATTGACTTTGGAGGTTTTATTGTTGCTTTTAAGTAGTCCTATTAGCCAAATTTCGGATCCGGGGATTTGTCCCTCAAATCGTGTTAAGTTATCCTTGGTGTGGGCTTTCTTTAGTGACAACGGTTTTTGAAGTCGAGGTTAGGTTTTGAGTGTTGAGTTTACACCGTTTTTGCCTTTATTTTTGGATTAATAAATATTAAATAAGTCAAATGAGCCTTTAGGTGAATGACAATAAAATCTAGAGATACAATTAGGAATAAAAGGAGATTGAGTTTAACACAAATTACTTGTATGAGTTGTTTTAATTTTGGGGCTTATGATTGACAATGATCTTGTTTTTAGACTTGGCATGGAAAAGTGAAAAGTCGAGGACGATGAATCTATTTGAGTTTTACGATCCTAAAAGTTATTTTTCAAATAATGAAAGCTTTACATTATGTCTTTTCAAAATAAAGTGTCAAAAGTTGAATAAAAGTGTAGTTAGTGTTTTATTTTATCATTGCGTGAGGACACGACAATTGCTTAGAAAGGGGGAGTTTGCATAAAAAACAATGAATATTGCCTTTTATACGTTTTTTAGTTGATAGGTGTGAAAACACCCATCCTTTTTACCACTTAATTACAATAATAACCGAGCCAAAGCGTGTATTTTATGTCATTTATGTCGGAATTATGCGTGGTTTGTGTTTTTGTTGTGATTTAGGATGAAAAGGTGAAAAGTGGAGAAAACACGGGCATTCACGGGCTTTTATCGAAGAAAAAGACGAAAGACAAAGTCGAAAGATCAAGAGTGCGAAAAGAACGGAAGTCCAAGACCAACTCTGAAGATTTATCGAAGAAAAAGTCAAAAGACGGAAGTTTACTAAAAGCCGAAGAACTCAAGTCTAATTTATTGAAGAATTACAAGACGAGTTCAAAGAAATCCCGAGACAAAGTCATTAAAGTCCAAGAGTAAAAAAAGATTAAGAAGACAAGGACTTAAGTGTGCAATTAAGGAAAAGAAGAAAGAGGAAGGAAGCTTCCTAAGCTCCTCTCTAATCTCCCTATATATATATTAGATTTCCCTTCATTTTGTATTGGTTGGTGGCTAGACAACCCATTCTTCCACCATTTTCATACCTTGTTATTCATTTCTTGCACTTTAATTACTTGTTATGCACCTTTAATCCATTTATTTTCCAAGTGAGTTTTATTTTATTGTTCTTGAATCTTCACTTTATTGTTAATCTCCTTCTACCTTTCTTGTTTGATTTGTTCTTCATCTTTATTGTTCATGTTCTTGAGTTTTATAGTTTTGATTAAGTGAGTTTTGATCATTTTGGTTATGATTGTTAGTTTTGTTGATTTGTTTTGATTGGTTATTGTTAGTAGATCATTTGTGGTTGTTTTGGTTTAATCTTTTGGTTAATCTTGATTAGTTTTGGTTAAATTCGTGCTCTCTTCTCTTTCCCCTGTTCTTCGTGTCTATGGTTACTGTTTCTTGTCCCAGATTATTCCGAATCAAACACCATCCATTTTTATTCCGCATCAAGTTGTTTATTCGGAATATTAATTTATTCCGGATCAAAGTTGTTTATTCGGAATATTATATTATTCCGGATCAAAGTTGTTTATTCGGAATATCTCAAATATTCCGGATCAAAGTTGTTTATTTGGAATATCTCAAATATTCCTGATCAAAGTTGTTCATCCGGAATATCTATTATTCCGGATCAGTCTCTTTATTCGGAATGTTTGTTATTCCGGATCAAACGAGTTCATTCGGAATACTTTATTATTCCGCATCAAGCCTTTCATCCGGAATAATATTCCGGATCAAGCTCTTTATTCCGGATCAATTTCTTTTCTCTTTTTATTCCGGATGAAACACTATATTCTGAATCAAATAGTTTATTCCGGATAAGTGACATATTCCGGATGAATTGTTTTATTCCGGATGAGTGTTTTCCAGTTTTTAGTTTTAAGCTTTATTTTTCCCGCCTTTTTCCCTTATTTGCATTTTTACTTGCTTTCCTTTTAGTTTAAGTTTAAGTTTGTCTTATTTACTTTATTTGCCTTTTAATTTCTCGTCATTTACTTTTCGCCAAGTTTTAATCTTTCATTGTTTCTTTTACAGTCTTTATTTTATCCTTATTTGTTTCAAGTCTTTATTTTTAATTAGATATAGACAACGACCATCTTTTATTTGATTCACCAAGAACAACTGAGTCGCACTTTGAACCGTGATCAATTCGAGAAGATACCGAGAAACGAACTTTTTCGACCTAGTAAAATCTTTACATTAAAATGGCGCCGATGCCGGCTCTTTTCGTGAGGATTAACGGTTTTTTGTGAGAGACGCGTTGGATTTTGGGATCCGTTCACTTGTGAACGTTATTTTTCGTGTCAAAAATTTTCAAAAATCCAAAAACATTTGAAAAATCATAAAAAGCATTTCTTTTTCAAAGTTTTGCACCAAAAATATTCTTCTTGCTTATCTATTTTTCTTTATGGATTTTTATGTCCATTGCGTCGGGTGTGGGAGACGGTTATACGGGAACGACTCTTGTCAATGGTGTACATGTGAGCGGTGCGGAAACGATATCGACAACACACAATTCGGATTTTGTCCCTTGTGCAACTCGACTAATTCGTCCTTTTCGAATCCACCTCCTGTTCCCCCGTGCATCTATTGTGGAAGCGATTCTCATTGGCCTGTTTCGTGCCCGGTTCAATACCCATATGGTCACGGGCAAGAACCGGGGTACAATTATGACAATGATAATAGCTATCCACAAGACGCACCCAGTCTTTCTCCTCACCCGTTTTGCAACAATCGTGGGGGTCCTCATGATACTTCTTATTGTTAGCCAATGAATTATTATGAGCAAAATCCGTGTCCTTAGTTTTCTTCACCAATGGATCATTATGAACCAAATCCGTGTTCTAATTCTTCTCAACCGATGAACTACTATGAGCCACAACCGTGCTATAATTCAGGTTTTCAAAAATTTCAGCCCCTACATCACACCCTCAATCATCAATCCACTCAGAGAATTCGTCTTGCCCAACAACTCACTACTTTGAATGACGAAACACACTCCATCATTCTGCAACTTCAAGAAGCCGTTTGAAATTGTGTATAATGCAGTTCGTTTTTTCTCAGTTCTTGCTAATTGAAAGTCCAACCAATATCGGGTTTTTAACTGTTTTTGGTTGTTAATCTTTTTTGGATATTCTATTTGCTAATTCAACAAAGCCTTGCAAAACGGAAAAATATTACCTACTTATATGTAAAAAATTTTGCAATTACCAAATTTTTATTCAAGTAATATTGAAAATGTAAAATTTTAAACTAAAAGGACTGAAAATGTAAATTGTAGGAAAGTAAAATGCTTGAAATGAAAATTATAACAAGTCTAGGGACTGAAAGTGCAAATCAGTAAACTACAAGGACCAATATTGTGAAACTTGTAACAAACTAACCAAAATGTAACAAAATCAACAACTTGCTAACTGAATTTAACCAATCTCAAAACTGAAAGGACTAAAATGTTGCAAACCCTAAAAAGATTGAAAATTAGCCAGAATTTAAAACTTCTTAAAACAAGGAGGACTGAAATGCAATTGTTGAAACTTATTAAGCCAAAAACGGGTATTAGAGACAAATAAGCTCGTTTGAGCTTATTAATGGACCAAAATCAATGAGACCAATTGCAAAAGACTTTAAATCCAAAATAAGCTATGTCTGAAAGAGGATTTTTACTGAAAATGCAAATTAAGCAAATAAGCACTTCTTGATAAGCCCAAAATAAGCTACAGAACTAACCAAACAAGCACAACTTGATTTTCTTACCAAAACTGATTAAGCAACTCAAATGATGAATGGGAAATCAAACTAGAACGAATTTCATCAAGAAATAAGCTAGAAATCTGAATTAAGCTAAAAAGTGCTTATCGTTGACCAGGCGTTGACCAAACTTTTTTTGACAAAAAGCTGAAACTTTCAAAAATCATGTAACTCCATATTCTAAGTAGATTTGTGAAGAAAAATGGCCAGGTTAATGAAGAGAATCAAGAGATACAAAATTTCAGTTTTCATTTACAGAAACATGGCTCATCTCAGCTTTTTATGATTTTGCTTATTTCTAATTGCTGAATGAAAACTGTGCAAAAATCTCTTGGAATCTGAAACTTTATGATGTTAACTACAATTGAGAACAAGTATGGTTTAATTTCATCAACAATCAATCAAATGCCAGCCAAAAGAAAATGAGAACTTTTAAAGAGCAAAACTGCTTGAAACTTAACCCACACTTTTTATTGCCATTTGCCTGTTTGACCAGTTATTTGACTTGAAATTGACTTGAAACTCTTTATTATGACCTATTAACTACAATTGAACATTAACTTGCCAATTTCCAACACTTGAAAACCAAATACCAACTAATGCCAAACACTCCTTATCAGATATTTGAGAAAATTTCCAAAGACTTTTAGAGAACTGAATTAGCTGAATGAAAAGCTTTTGACTACCAAACTGGAGATTCAAAATGAGAGAGTTAAAATCTACAAGCAAGCTATAAGACCAACTATTACTCTATTAAGATGTAAAGACTGAAAATGACTGAAAATAAGGTAATGACTAGAACAAAATACAAAATAGAAAGCAGCTAAGCAAGAATAAGCTAACAACAAGTAAACAATCAAACAATCAGTAAACTAACAACTTTGATCATGCAATCATCAAATTTACACTAGGAAATGAAGCATGCATTTGACTTATTCAGGTGAACCAAAATCAGAACTTTAAAACCTTTTGTAGTAATCCATTGGGAAGAAGAGGAGTGCTGAACTATCTTACCCTAGTGATAACCACCACCTTATCACTAGATCATCTAATCAATCATCAAAAACAGCTACTATTCACTAGAAATCATCATCATAGCTTGAAAACTTCAATTAGGCTAAGCTTGAACTGAAATCACAACAACAGCTACCAAACTTCTTCAAAGTCAGTTATGATCATTCAATGATCATAACAAACTCAATTCAGCAACTCAATGATCAAGAAGGAGCACGGAATGAACAGTAGATTGAATATGAGATTTGGCGGGAAAAGTTGAATTCAAATTTTATTCAATGAAAGTTGTTACAAAGCTGTTGAAAAGCTACTAACTAACTAACTAACTCAAGAGTTTGTCAGACTCTTGAGTAGTTAGGGTAAAAAGGAAGGAAAATGAGAGGAAATTGAGAAGTGTGTGTTTTTACAAAATTTAACTACTCTTTACAAATGAGGACTAGTAGGCTATTTATAGACATGAAGAGGAAGTTTGTTGGGGATGATGACGTGTTGAGACCAATCCCAGGTCTCCACGTGGCATGATTCTGCAAAACTCATCTTGAAGGTAAGAACACCAATTGGGGCTTTCTTCTAGAGTGGATCTCATGTTAATTGGTTGATAACATTATGTTTGTCTCTTCAAAACAAGCACTTTTGGTGTTTACATCTTTTCATGAAATTGATTGTAGCTCAAAAACGATCCTGGAAATATTTTTGGTAGTTTGAAGATGATACGTGTCACTTTCTGATTGGATGAAAAGAAGTCACACGGATTGCACTATTAAGATTTGATAATTAATGTGGCGGCTGATAGTGGGTAATAAATGCACCCATTTGGCATCTGTGTGCCACTTTCTCTTGCTTCTCATTGGCCCACACTTGTTTCACATGGATCAAACTTGTAAACTTTCCAACTTTGGCAGTTTGAGCCCTTGTACTTTGGCAGATTATATTTAAGGCTTGTAACTTCGTTTCTTTGACACTTTTAGTCCTCCAAACTTCATCTTTGAGCAGAATTGGTCCTTTGACTTTATTGACTTGATAGTTGACCAATTTTGACTTTGATCTTGACTTTTTACAATATTTACACTTTAGTCCTTCAACTTTGGCAGTTTGTCAAGATAGGTCCTTGTACTTCCAAGTCTTGTCATATTTGATCCTTCTTTGTCTTTTTCATCCATTTGAGCTTGATTTTTGCTTGTTTGCTTGAAAATGTATCCTTTTACCTACACAAGTGTACACAAACACAGACATACCACATAATACTGTTTTTGCAAGATAAATTGGTATTTTGCTTCATGTTTTAGGGTTATTTGTTGATAAAAGGATATGAGTTTAAGCTCATATCAAATCCCCTACACTTGAACATTGTCATGTCCTATGCAATATTATATATTAAAGCTCAAATTTACATTCTCCTCATAATTAACCCACCTTGGCCATATGAGTTGCATCTACACTACTCTAAACTACATGATGCATGATTTTGACTTTTAATAATGCAATGAACAAAATACAATTTTTTTCTATATCTTTATGATTTTTCTTGAAATGGTTTTGATGGAAATAACTCATAAAGAATTCAATGGCTTAGATTAGGGCTTGGGTACCATGGACATTTATCACCCTCAAGTTTCACTTTCCCCATACCAAGCTTAAAAAGGGGATCATTGCATTCACAAGTAAAAGGTGCATCAACTTATTCATGACAATTAAATGTGGAACCGATTATTAATTGAGCAAATTGCTTGTGAGCAAATTTGTCATTATTTCAAGTGTGAAATATAAGAAGTGTAAAATCCAAAAATAAGGAAGCACGGTTTTAATCCTAAGTAATCCTCTCATCCATTACTTGAAAAACCGCTCACAATTAATACAAGTCCATTTCAAGAATAATAAGTCATTCGCCTTATGTGTAAAATCCTCATGTCATGCTTTCATAAGTAGCTACACACTCGCTAAGGAAAGAAAAATAAAACTCACGCAATAATTTACATCCGCCATCTTTTTGAGACATTGGATCTTCAACCCCGCAACCCGTCAAGGTAATATTGGATTGGAGCAATCTATTGAATCCCCGCAACCTGTCAAGGTAATATTGGAACTCAATAGTCACTATAATTAACACCACACTGCCCCTCTTGGGAGTCTTGTATATATATATATATATATATATATATATATATATTTTTTTTCTAGCCACTCATTTTTTTCATAAGCCGCTCTTATTTTTCTTTATTCCTCACAAAGAAATTTGAAAAGAAGAAAAGGAAAAACACCCGCTAAATATGGAGCATGACATAAGTCTAGTACACATAAAACGTGCTAACTTAGAATCTTAAGACGTACTCATATCAACCATGAATGATTAGCCAAAAATGCATAAGAGGTTACAAACCAATTAAAACCGTACTTGATTATTTATTAACAATTATATACATGCGAAGAAAATAGAGGTAAAGAAGAGAAGGGTTTAGGCACAAGTAATTGCCATGAAGTCTATCTAGCCCTTTTACACTTGCTTCAACTCTATCATTTCCCATTCTCCACAAATTTAAAATCTCAAATAATGAGATTGGTGGATGCTTAGCCTAATAGACCAATGAAGGACTACATGGTTAAGGATACTCGCTAGAGGATGCTAAGATAAGCAAACTCGGGTTGAGTCAAAATATCCATGGCGGGCCTAATATGTCAAAGAAGTCAAACTTGTTAAAACCATGTTTTATTTTATTTTCTCTTTTTATATCTTTTTGATGCAAAATAAAAGAAGAAATATATATATAATGCAAATGTGATATGCAAATGAAAAAATGATTAATGCAAAAATTATGAATGCATATTTTTGGTGGCCAAAATAGATCAAAAATTTGAAAAATGTTGAAAAAACAATTTTCCATGTTATCATGCAAGACAATGACAAGTTCTAGGTAAGGTCACTTCGATAGAAGACCCCCCTACACTTAAGCTAAACATTGTCCTCAATGTTTAAGAGCATGGAAGTATAAAAACTTCCCCTACACTTATGACAATGAATAGACTTTGCTTAACCCAAGTTAAGGAAAGGACAACTATTAGTGAAATCATGTTTAAGCACAAGGTGTCAATGAAAAATCACTATAGTAACGAAGTGAACCAGATACAAGGGCCTCCTCCATAAGCTCCAAAGCATGAGATGAGTGAGCAACCCTACAAACAATCATGAAGACAAAAGAAGGTATCCCCTACACTTATCTCCAAGTCTATACCTTTATTTCTAACCTACAACACTCTAAACCTAGTTATACGATGCTTGAGTTAATGAGTCTCTAGCTCGACTCGTCCCTCAATGAATTAATTCATGGGGAAAATGGGGATCTCTTGGACCATTTCAACGGAAATGTCCTCCCCAAAGTAATGCTTAACACGGTGACCATTCACTTTAAAATTTGGACCATCGGGTTGTGACAACTCAAGAGTTCCATATGGAAACACTTGAGCAATAGTGAATGGACCGGACCATCTCGACTTAAGTTTGCCCGCAAAAAGTTTCAATCTTGAGTTAAAGAGGAGAACCAGCTCTCCAACTTTGAACTCACGATTCTTGATCTTAGCATCATGCAATTTCTTAGTCTTTTCCTTGTAAAGCAAAGAATTTTCATAAGCATTGGCTCTCAATTCATCCATCTCATTGAGTTGATCTTTCCTATGTGAACCGGCTTGGTTTAAATCAAAGTTAGCCCACTTGAGAGCCCAAGATGCCTTATGTTCTAGCTCGAATGGGAGGTGGCACGCTTTTCCATAGACAAGCCTATAAGGCGTACAACCAATTGGTGTTTTAAAAGCCGTCCTAAACGCCCACAAAGCATCATCAAGCTTATCCGACCAAGAAGCTCGATGCTCTCCCACCGTTCTCTCTAAAATCCTCTTTAAACCACGATTTGTGACCTCGGTTTGACCATTTGTTTGAGGGTGATACGCGGTAGAAAGTCTATGATTCACTCCATATTTCTTCATAACTCTCGTGAATTGATCATTACAAAAGTGCGTACCACGATCACTTATGATGGCCCGAGGTACTCCAAATCTAGCAAACAATTGTTTCAAAAACTTCACAACCACTCTAGCATCATTGGTAGGTAAGGCTTTAGCCTCCACCCATTTGGACACATAATCCACCGCCACAAGTATATACTTGTTTCCCTTAGAGGATGGAAAAGGTCCCATGAAATCAATGCCCCACACATCAAATATCTCACACTCTTGGATAAAATTTTGTGGCATCTCATCACGTTGTGTAATTTTTCCTTGTCTTTGACACACATCACAAAATTTCACCATTTCATGGGCATCTTTGTAAATGGAAGGCCAATAGTAACCCGAATCAAAGACTTTCTTGGCGGTGTAGTTAGGCCCAAAATGTCCACCCGTAGGTCCTTTATGGCACGCCTCTAAGATCTTAAATGCCTCGGGCCCATCTACACCGTCTAATGATTTGGTCCGCACATTGCCTAAAAAGATATGGATCATCCCAAAAGTAATACCTAACTTCCTTAAGAAACTTCTTCTTTTGTTGATAAGTAAGACCCTCAATAAGCACATTGCCCACAAGATAGTTTGCGATATCCGCAAACCAAGGTGTGGCATCCTCTTGGGAAGAGATAGACATGAGCTCCTCTAATGGAAAGGATTCATTGATTTCTTGGTGTGGTAAATCTCCTTGAAAAGGATGCTCAAGTCTACTCAAGTGATCCGCCGCTAAATTTTCGGCCCCTTTCTTATCACGAATCTTTATCTTAAACTCTTGAAGCAACAAAACCCATCTCAAAAGCCTAGGCTTAGCATCTTGTTTGGTCATAAGATACTTGAGAGCGGAATGATCCGTATACACTATGGTTTTGGAAAGCACAAGATATGGTCTAAACTTCTCAAAAGCATATACAATAGCAAGCAACTCTTTTTCCGTGGTAGTGTAATGAAGTTGTGCACCGGTCATAGTTTTACTCGCATAGTGTATAGGTTGAAAATGCTTATTAACTCTTTGTCCTAAGACGGCCCCCACCGCATAATCACTAGCGTCACACATAAGCTCAAAAGGTAATTCCCAATTTGGAGAAACCAAAACGGGAGCCTTAGTCAATTTTTCCTTAAGAGTCTCAAAAGAGTCTAAACAATCTTGGTTAAAAATGAAAGGAGCCTCTTTCTCCAAGAGGTGAGTCATCGGTCTAGCTATCTTAGAAAAATCTTGTATAAAGCGCCTATAAAAGCCCGCATGACCTAAGAAACTCCTCACACCTTTAACCGAGGTGGGTGGGGGAAGCTTAGCAATCACATCAATTTTAGCTCGATCAACTTCTAATCCCTTGTTGGATATCTTGTGTCCTAAAACAATCCCCTCTTTCACCATAAAGTGACATTTCTCCCAATTAAGCACCAAACGTGTTTCCTCACAACGCTTAAGCATTCTTTCAAGATTGGTGAGACATGAGCTAAATGAATTTCCAAAGACGGAAAAGTCATCCATAAAAACTTCCATGGTTTGCTCTATCATGTCATGGAAAATCGCCATCATGCACCTTTGAAACGTGCCCAGTGCATTACATAAGCTAAAAGGCATCCTCTTGTAAGCAAATGTACCGTAGGGACAAGTGAATGTGGTCTTTTCTTGATCCTTAGGGTCAATGGGTATTTGGAAATAAACCGAAAAGCCATCAAGAAAACAATAGTACTCATTTCCCGCTAAGCGTTCAAGCATTTGATCCATAAAAGGAAGCGGGAAATGGTCTTTCCTAGTTGCCTCATTGAGTTTTCTATAATCAATGCAAACTCTCCAACCGGTCACAAGTCTCGTGGGAATAAGCTCATTGTTCTCATTAGGCACCACGGTGATTCCACCCTTCTTTGGAACACAATGAACCGGGCTAACCCATGGAGAATCGGAAATGGGATAAATCATACCCGCATCTAAGAGTTTAATCACTTCCTTCTTAATAACCTCATGGATTTTTGGGTTAACTCTCCTTTGGTTTTGAATGGCGGGTTTATAGTCATCCTCCATAAGGATTTTGTGTGTACAAAAATGTGGATCAATTCCCCTTATGTCGGATATTTTCCATGCTAATGCTTTCTTATGTTTCTTAAGAACTTCAATAAGTTGCTCCTTCTCATCCTCGTTCAACTCTTTAGCAATGATCACCGGTAATTGGTCTTTGCCCTCTAAGAAAGCATACTCTAGGTGGGATGGAAGGTCCTTAAGTTCAATGGGAGGTGGACTTTCTATGGAAGGTTTTACTATGGAAGGTTCCTCAATGGTAGTCTCTTGTGGAATAGGAGAAGGAATAGGGTCCTCATTGAGCAACTTTTGGATTGTAAGAATATCTTCTTCCCAATTGATGGGAGAATCATCATCACCAAGAAAGTTTGACTCAAATTCCTCCACGAGGAAATCACTCTCTCCAAAAGGTGTTAAAGAGGGAGCAATTGAGGCCACGGTTTCAACATGGGGCATCTCATCACTAGTACTCTTACAAGCATCATGAAAGTGTTCATTACACACTTCATCTAGCACATCAACAATGTTAATAGTCTCACAAGGTCTAGACTCCTTAACCTCTTTCCTATCACAAACTTTCCCTAACTTAAACACTACTCTCTCATCTTCTACTCTCATAATTAATTCTCCTTCCGCCACATCTATCAAGGTACGACCCGTTCTCAAAAACGGTCGACCAACAATCAAAGGTACTCTAGGATCCATGTCATAATCAACCACTACAAAGTCGACCGGAAAGGTAAACTTATCCACACCTACAAACACATCTTTCGCTATACCTACGGGGTGAGCTATGGTTCGGTTGGCTAGTTCAAGAGTCATCCTAGTGGGAGTGAGCTCGGGAAGAGATAGTTGTTTCCAAACCGATAAAGGCATGAGGTTTTTGCTCGCCCTAGATCCGCCAAAGCCATGCAATTTTCAACACCGGGAAAATTACAAGGTATCAAGAATCGCCCCGGATCTCTAAGTTTTGTTGGTAAGGTTTTAAGTAACACCGCGGAACAATTTTCATTAAGAGATGTGTTAGGCAAATCAACCAATTTTTCTTTGTTTGAGAGCAAATCCTTGAACATCTTAGCAAACTTTGGCATATAAGCAAGAGCTTCCGCAAAGGATATATTGATGTTGAGTTGCTTGAACATCCTTAAGAAATTGGAGACTTGGATGTCATCCTTGTTCTTTAACTTGTCCTTTTTCAACCTTGAAGGATATGGAAGAGTAGGTTTTGGTGTAGGTGGAATAGGTGTTGTAGTGGAAGATTTGTCTTTGTTAGCTTCTTCATTAGGAAGTGTGGAAGGTAAATGAGAAGTATGAGGAGGTTGAGAAGGTGTGTTTGAGTGAATAGGAACATTTTAAGGAGGTGAAGTAGAAGTAGAAGGCTTGTCATAAGTAGGAGCACAAGTGGGTTGAACAATAGTAGGTTTAGGAGGTGAAGGATCCTTTGTTGTTGTTCCACTCCTTGTTGTAATGACATTGACATTGGCCCTAGGGTTTGTTTGTGTGTTGGAAGGTAAAGCCCCTTGTGGTCTTTGATTTAATACCACTAAAACCCTATTGATTTGGTCATTTATTTTCTTCTCCATAGCTTGGAACTTCCTTTCATTCTCTTGATTCATTTTTTGCAAGAGATCCATTGTGTTATAATCTTGTGGCACATAACCTTGAAAACCTTGAGATTGGAAAGGTAAAGGTTGGGCATTAAATCCTTGATTGGGTGGATAAAAGGTATTTGCTTGAGGTTGAAATTGATTGGGTGCCTTGTAGTTATTTCCTTGATAAGGTGGTCTTTGCCCTTGATTCTTTGGTAAAATTTGAGGTGGATTTTGTTGAATTTGGGTGGGTTGTTGGGGTGGGAATCCGGGTGGAGTAAGGTAGTTTTGGGACTTGTAAGAAAGGTTATTTGGATTGATATTTGGCTTGAAGTGTTCACGATGTTCCTCTTGGTAAGCATAGCATTCCCCTTGATACACTTGTACCTTATCACATTGTTCATAAGAATGGGGACCTCCACAAGTAACACAAGAAAGAGTAATGGCATTCACAGTATTTGAAGAATTGTTCAATGACATGGTCTTAAAAGCTTGAAGCATTTCTTGTTGTACTTTCAAATTCCTCTCACTATCTCTATCCATCCTTTGAAAAATCTCTTGTTGAAACTTGAGGAGTTGGTTGTCACAAGGAGTTTGAGAATTGTTTTGGATAACATGAACCCTTTCTTCAAATTGATTGTTTGTTTGAACCATTGCTTTAGTCTCAATGATGTCCAAAGCCTCTTGGTAGGTTTTAAGAAGAATATTCCCTCCCGCGGAAGCATTGAGTTAATCTTGGTGGTGAGATTTAAGGCCATTATAGAAGAGATTGATTTGGTGAACATGATCCAATCCATGATTAGGGCATCTCCTCAATAACTCACTATACTCTTCCCAAGCATCACTAAAGGATTGACTAGGTTTTTGTTGAAAGCCTATAATTAAAGTCCTCAAAGCCATAGTCTTATGTGGAGGAAAGAACTTGTTCAAAAACTTAGTGGTGAAACCATCCCATGTGGTGATACTATCGGGTGGTTGGGTGTCTAACCAATGCTTAGCGAGTCCCTCTAGGGAAAATGACACTAACATCAACCTAATCACCTCATGTGGAACTCCATTATGCTTAATGGTATTGCAAAGAGAAAGGAATCTCTTAAGGTGAGCATGAGGATCCTCATTCTTGTTACCAAAGAAAGGTGATTGTGAAACCATAGTGATCATAGATGTATGTAGCTCAAATGTGTTTGCGGGAAAGTCGGGAATCTTAATGGCACTAGCATATCCATGAATATTGGTTTGCATACGTTCCAACAAAGAGCGATTATCAATAGCCATGGCTTCTTGTGGTGAAGGAGTCAAAGCACGATTCTCGTGATCGGCTTGGTGGACGGTGGTGGTCTTACTTTTTCTCTTTTTCTTCCTTTTCGGAGGAAGAGGTTGTACACCAATCGGTATTTGTGCACGCCCGCGAGTGAGCATGCAACTCAATACGAGGAATGAGAGAGAAGCTCTCGTGTGACTTTAAAGAGAAATGGATTATCCTCTTCGAGTTTCAATATTAAATATCCACAAGAAAATAACAATATACATATGTACTACTTGGGTGCAAGACCCTCAATGAAGCCTTCCTTCTTATAATACTTACAAGTGAACGGGGGGTTAGGTGGCGCGAAGCACTTAAGTACCTATTGACCCTTAGATGGCATTTTATAGCACATCGCCTTTCTATTCACTTAAATGTTCGTATTCTTCGAATTGTTGCTTATTGAGAGTATTTATCTATTCTTGCTTTATTTTGTTTGATCGATACACGTGCCAAGGACCGGAACGCCCCTCAACACGGTGTATTGCCTCGGCAATACTTATGGAGAATATGTAAATTGGTTGTTCTTATACGTATACGTATTTACTTATAATAATATATGGAAAATATTTTTTTATTTATGAGTTTTTTAAGAGAAAATACTATATGTACATAAAAACCGAGAGAATCCAATAATATATATTTTTGGGTGCAATCTCTTAGGAAAAAGATTGCTTTTTGGATTTTTTAATTTTTTTGGTCAATTCTTTAGGAAAAGAATTGTTTTGTTAATTTTTTAGTTTTTATATATTTTTATATTTTTGATTTTTTATTTGTTTTTGATTTATGATACGTAAAAATAACGTTCACAAGGTGAACGGATCCCAAAAGCCAATGAAAACCGTCAATCGATAGTCTCTCGTAAAGTCAAAGAACCGGCAGCGGCGCCAATTGAAATTGTGTATAATGCAGTTCGTTTTTTCTCAGTTCTTGCTAATTGAAAGTCCAACCAATATCGGGTTTTTAACTGTTTTTGGTTGTTAATCTTTTTTGGATATTCTATTTGCTAATTCAACAAAGCCTTGCAAAACGGAAAAATATTACCTACTTATATGTAAAACATTTTGCAATTACCAAATTTTTATTCAAGTAATATTGAAAATGTAAAATTTTAAACTAAAAGGACTGAAAATGTAAATTCTAGGAAAGTAAAATGCTTGAAATGAAAATTATAACAAGTCTAGGGACTGAAAGTGCAAATCAGTAAACTACAAGGACCAATATTGTGAAACTTGTAACAAACTAACCAAAATGTAACAAAATCAATAACTTGCTAACTGAATTTAACCAATCTCAAAACTGAAAGGACTAAAATGTTGCAAACCCTAAAAAGATTGAAAATTAGCCAGAATTTAAAACTTCTTAAAACAAGGAGGACTGAAATGCAATTGTTGAAACTTATTAAGCCAAAAACGGGTATTAGAGACAAATAAGCTCGTTTGAGCTTATTAATGGACCAAAATCAATGAGACCAATTGCAAAAGACTTTAAATCCAAAATAAGCTATGTCTGAAAGAGGATTTTTACTGAAAATGAAAATTAAGCAAATAAGCACTTCTTGATAAGCCCAAAATAAGCTACAGAACCAACCAAACAAGCACAACTTGATTTTCTTGCCAAAACTGATTAAGCAACTCAAATGATGAATGGGAAATCAAACTAGAACGAATTTCATCAAGAAATAAGCTAGAAATCTGAATTAAGCTAAAAAGTGCTTATCGTTGACCAGGCGTTGACCAAACTTTTTTTGACAAAAAGCTGAAACTTTCAAAAATCATGTAACTCCATATTCTAAGTAGATTTGTGAAGAAAAATGGCCAGGTTAATGAAGAGAATCAAGAGATACAAAATTTTAGTTTTCATTTACAGAAACATGGCTCATCTCAGCTTTTTATGATTTTGCTTATTTCTAATTGCTGAATGAAAACTGTGCAAAAAGCTCTTGGAATCTGAAACTTTATGATGTTAACTACAATTGAGAACAAGTATGGTGCAATTTCATCAACAATCAATCAAATGCCAGCCAAAAGAAAATGAGAACTTTTAAAGAGCAAAACTGCTTGAAACTTAACCCACACTTTTTATTGCCATTTGCCTGTTTGACCAGTTATTTGACTTGAAATTGACTTGAAACTCTTTATTATGACCTATTAACTACAATTGAACATTAACTTGCCAATTTCCAACACTTGAAAACCAAATACCAACTAATGCCAAACACTCCTTATCAGATATTTGAGAAAATTTCCAAAGACTTTTAGAGAACTGAATTAGCTGAATGAAAAGCTTTTGACTACCAAACTTGAGATTCAAAATGAGAGAGTTAAAATCTACAAGCAAGCTATAAGACCAACTATTACTCTATTAAGATGTAAAGACTGAAAATGACTGAAAATAAGGTAATGACTAGAACAAAATCCAAAATAGAAAGCAGCTAAGCAAGAATAAGCTAACAACAAGTAAACAATCAAACAATCAGTAAACTAACAACTTTGATCATGCAATCATCAAATTTACACTAGGAAATGAAGCATCCATTTGACTTATTCAGGTGAACCAAAATCAGAACTTTAAAACCTTTTGTAGTAATCTATTGGGAAGAAGAGGAGTGCTGAACTCTCTTACCCTAGTGATAACCACCACCTTATCACTAGATCATCTAATCAATCATCAAAAACAGCTACTATTCACTAGAAATCATCATCATGGCTTGAAAACTTCAATTAGGCTAAGCTTGAACTGAAATCACAACAACAGCTACCAAACTTCTTCAAAGTCAGTTATGATCATTCAATGATCATAACAAACTCAATTCAGCAACTCAATGATCAAGAAGGAGCACGGAATGAACAGTAGATTGAATATGAGATTTGGCGGGAAAAGTTGAATTCAAATTTTATTCAATGAAAGTTGTTACAAAGCTGTTGAAAAGCTACTAACTAACTAACTAACTCAAGAGTTTGTCAGACTCTTGAGTAGTTAGGGTAAAAAGGAAGGAAAATGAGAGGAAATTGAGAAGTGTGTGTTTTTACAAAATTTAACTACTCTTTACAAATGAGGACTAGTAGGCTATTTATAGACATGAAGAGGAAGTTTGTTGGGGATTATGACGTGTTGAGACCAATCCCAGGTCTCCACGTGGCATGATTCTGCAAAACTCATCTTCAAGGTAAGAACACCAATTGGGGCTTTCTTCTAGAGTGGATCTCATGTTAATTGGTTGATAACATTGTGTTCGTCTCTTCAAAACAAGCACTTTTGGTGTTTACATCTTTTCATGAAATTGATTGTAGCTCAAAAACGATCCTGGAAATATTTTAGGTAGTTAGAAGATGATACGTGTCACTTTCTGATTGGATGAAAAGAAGTCACACGGATTGCACTATTAAGATTTGATAATTAATGTGGCGGCTGATAGTGGGTAATAAATGCACCCATTTGGCAATCCGTGTGCCACTTTCTCTTGCTTCTCATTGGCCCACACTTGTTTCACATGGATCAAACTTGTAAACTTTCCAACTTTGGCAGTTTGAGCCCTTGTACTTTGGCAGATTATATTTAAGGCTTGTAACTTCGTTTCTTTGACACTTTTAGTCCTCCAAACTTCATCTTTGAGCAGAATTGGTCCTTTGACTTTGTTGACTTGATAGTTGACCAATTTTGACTTTGATCTTGACTTTTTACAATATTTACACTTTAGTCCTTCAACTTTGGCAGTTTGTCAAGATAGGTCCTTGTACTTCCAAGTCTTGTCATATTTGATCCTTCTTTGTCTTTTTCATCCATTTGAGCTTGATTTTTCCTTGTTTGCTTGAAAATGTATCCTTTTACCTACACAAGTGTACACAAACACAAACATACCACATAATACTGTTTTTGCAAGATAAATTGGTATTTTGCTTCATGTTTTAGGGTTATTTGTTGATAAAAGGATATGAGTTTAAGCTCATATCACCGTTGTTCTAACAAAAGAAGCATGGGTGAAGGAAAAGCGACTGCAACAAGAGCAAGTATCTAATCTTAGTGATTATACCCCTCCCCTTGTGCATCAATACTATTATGATTGTAACACCCCATTTTGATAAATGGAATGTCACGCGTAATTATGGCGTGTCATCACAGCATACAAGGATAAATTCCTAAACATTACATGACCATAGGGAAAACCGTAATCAAACATCGGTTCCCAAACATAAGCCCAAAACATAAATAAAGTAAATGAACAAAAAGGAAGACTAGACAAGCATAAATATGAAGGCAAGAGGAGAAGGAATCTAAGGTATCTCCCATCCTATGCGTGTCCTCCAAATGCTCCAGTCAGTCCTTGAGTACCTGCCGTTTTGGGACATGGAAAGGAAAGTAACGGCTGAGCAAAACGCTCAGTGCACGGATATAGACATAGTATAAATGACTAAAACAAAATAAATACTTAATAGCAGCGGAAATGTATAAGTCCTGGAAAACCTGGAACATGTTCATAAAACTGGTTTTATACTTTGAAAAGCCTTATGTTTATCTTATGAAAACTGTTTAACATATTTTACCATTAGCCAATATAGGTCATGAAAATCCACCGTGCATGAATACTTGGAGGGGTGACCTCATCATGCAAATTAGAGGGGCTGCCTCTAATTTAATATACTGGTTTTTGGGTAGGAGGGATCAGCTCCTTGTGAAGGATGTAAGGCACACAGCACATTCACCATGAAATCCTGACTGAAAACATGTAACTAGGATGCACCCATACGCCCCACATGATAAATATAAATAAATGGCCAAAAGCTGAAGGGACGCCACGAGCAATCACTCCGCCGTGGTGAAGTCATAACATCAGTGCCTCTAATGTTATGGTTATGGTACCTCCATAACTAGGTGAAACTGGTCATGCATGTATATGGCTATAGGTAATCTTAATTAAACATAAGCAATCAAACACGTAACTTATACTACGGGAAAACAGTTGGCTACATACGGGTAATCCTAATAAGGAAAGAATGTCCATACTGAAAGGACGGGAATCCGTACCTTATGTGAACGAAGAAGATGAACTGAGAGGAATCCTACTTCCGTATCACTAGTGCTACATAAATATATACATGAATAAGTATCTGCTTACTAAATACGTAGCTGGTTTTATGTCATGTCTTAGCTTATTTTATGTGTTCTTACCATGTTTTACTGTTTTAAAGCCTTAAACCGTGTTTACCTTATATTCTGTTTAATTTGATTAAGTATTTCTGGTATTTCATGTATTACTATACTTACTGTGTAATAATAAGTAACTTTCCAAAAATAGCAGGTTTCCTAAAATAGATAGTTTCCAAAAATAGAAAGTTTCCAAAAATAGAAAGTTTCCAAAAATAGAAAGTTTCCAAAAATAGAAAGTTACCAAAAATAGAAAGTTTCCAAAAATAGAAAGTTTCCAAAACTAGAAAGTTTCCAAAAATAGAAAGTTTCCAAAAATAGAATTACAGCTTAAAATAGATAAGTTTCTAAAAATAGAAAGTTTCCATAAATAGATCAGCTGCCTTAATTAAATAAGTTTCCATAAATAGATTAGCTGCCTGAAATAAATAAGTTTCTAAAAATAGAAGGTTTCCATAAATAGATTAGCTGCCTTATTTAATTAAGTTTCTAAAAATATAAAGTTTCCATAATTAGAAATAAGCTGGTTAAATAAGCTAAGTATATAAGCCTAAGTGTTTTCATGATTATTTTCTAAGTCATAAGATATAATGTATAGTTTAATAATTATTTCATGTAATTAAATTAAACTATAGGTTAAAATATTTAATTAAACTATAACATGTTTTTAATTAAATAAAGTTAAATACTTAGGTTAAAACACGTATTATTATTTATTAATAATATAACCTAAGTCATGTTAATTAATTAATTATAACCATGGTTTTTAAATAATTAATTAATTTATAAGTCTAAAATATGAAAAATACTTAGGTTAATAATTTTATGATTATTAATAATTAAAATAACCTAAGTCATGTTATTAAATTAATCATGTCATGTTATTAATTTAATTTTAACATAAGATCATAAAAATAAAAAAAACTAAACATACAACATGAACCAGATCTTGACTAAGAACCATGAACCGGATATGAAATCGACAACGTACCCCGAACCAAATCGGGGTACCCCTTGTCTTGATGCTGCCATGGGACCCACACCAACCAACCGGGACCATATGGTCTCGGTGGTGGTCGGATGGCCAAACCGAAACCCTCTCGGGTTCGGTGTAGGCTGCGGCCAAAACAAAAACACCCCTAAACAACCCTTTTGATTTTATTCAAACTCAAATTCATGTTAGATCTATGATTTAATTAGGTTTTATGAAAAAACATAACATGTTCCTAATTAATTAAAAGATTAAATCAAAAGAAAAAGGTTTAAATGATTTACCGAATACGTGGATCTAAAGAACGATGAACAAACACGAACACCAACAAGAATTCCAAGATCCAAGATCAACAAACACCCCTTTTGGTGTGTTGAAGGGTGGCGGCCAAAAAGAGAAAAAGAAGGAGGAGGAGGATTTTAGGTTTCTGTAAAATTCTTCTGTAGAAAAAATGAGTAGTGTAATTTTCCTTAACCTCCTTATAGTAAAAATTGATGGGCTAAGCCCATCCTCCCTCCTTAATTTCATGGTAATGGGGCCCACAAGGGGTAACCTGAATGTTTTTCCGTGTCTAAAATATTGGTGTGTTCTCGTGTTCGTGTTTTACGTGTTCTCGTTAAATATTAACCGTGACTTAATATAGTTATTTGTGTTCGTAATAGATATATATACGTAATTAATATTAGCTCGTGATTAAATTATGTTCATGATTTCATGATCGCATGTTCGTGATTAATTATTGTCAAATAATTATTGCGTGCTCATGCGTAGTAAAATACTTATCGTGTTCTAACACGTACGTAATACGTAAAATCCTAACACGAAATCGTAATCATGCTATAATAGGAAATTTTTAATCTAGTACGTACGATCTTAAGGGTACTATTCATGGTAAAAGCATGCGGGTTTTACAACTCTTCCCCCCTAAAAAGAATAATTCTTCCCCGAATTATAGGTAACCTAACTGAAAGAGAAACATACCCGAATCAAACTGAGAGGGTATGCAAGATAATTGAACGTGCGGGTTTCCTGGTAGAAGGAACACGGAACGTGACATGTCTTGGAAGGACATGGAACGTGACGTGACTGAAAGGACATATCTAATTGATGAGAGAAAACGAAAAAAAAAGTCCGGATGAACTTGTCCGTTTCCAAGTGGCCTCCCTCTTGGAACGGTTCCTTCAGAAGATCTTGACACTAATGATAAATCTCGGTCCTCCTGACCTTGACTTGGAATACGAAGAAATTCTTGGTTATCAACGAAAGGTAGATCCCCTAAATTCGATCGAGGAAAATAAGAGTTAACGTGCTAGGGTAACTGAAATGTTACGATGCAAGACAATCTGACTTAACTGATAATTAGAAACAATGCGCGAGACATAAAGAAACGTAGTACGTGAAAAATTTTGAACGTGATACGTGAAAATTTTTGAACGTGCTACTTGGAGATATGGCGAGTGTAATATGAGTAAACATATCGTGATCCATGATACGTATAACATATCTTGATCATGATATGAGGAACGTGGAATAAACATGACATGTGAAACATATCGTGATCATAGAATATAATGGCGGTAACGCCAAACGCTACAAGGTGAGACGTGGAATATGACGTGAAACGTCTATCTGATGATGGAGAGTTATACTAAACTTGGGTCTGGTCTCTCAAGTTCTTGCAAAACTTCCCAAATGAGAAAAATGAACGTAAAATCGTAAGCCAAGATACGATCATGAACGTGAATAGTGTCATGAACACGAGCGTGAAAGCAAGTCGGGAAATTTGAACAAGGATGTGAAGTAAATTAGGAGCACAATTATGAATATTTGTCTGACCCGATAACTGAGGGATTGCCAAGTGATCGGATGAGCCTTGGCTGGAACATGTCCGATCAATCTGTTGGTTCTGAAATCCGTACGAATGTAAGGATTCTACAGACTTGATCAAACTGTTGACAATAACCCAGATAGCATCATGCTTCTTCTAAGTTTGCATTAATCTGGTAACCAAAATCCGTGGAGATCTTGTCACATTTCAATTCACAATTTCAGATGATGAAAACATCCCAGTTTGTTGGTGTCCTATCTTTAACCTGTTGGTATGTCAGGTACCTAGATATGAACGTAACTGTATCTTGCTTCGTAGGACTTGATACATAGGAGTTTGCGAAACTCTAAGTCTCTGAATCTAGACTTCTCCTAGCGTAGGATTTTCTAGAACACCTAATGTAGTGTAGGGTTCTCTCCTTTACGCATAAGCTGAGTCATGGTAAGATTAACCATAGAAACCCATGTGATTTAGTGTGTCACTGTAATCAAACAGAATTGATATTGAAAAAAATTTCCAGGGTAGAATTTCTCTTGTCATAGAATTTGAAACATAGTGCAGATATGGTCTTCCTGTTCTTCTCTATGCTTAGAGGAAATCAGGTTACCCTCAATGAAAACACTGATGAATTTGATTTGATTTCATGAAAACTCATTCTTATAATGCCGTTGGAGCATTGATGAGACTAATTCAAAGTCATAAATCTAGCATGACCGAGTCGTATACGAATAGCAGTCATGGACATGTCCTGCTTTTTCACTCGTCACTGTTGGCAGCATGATCATGAGTTTGATCTTGGAAAAGTGATTAACACTATAAGGTCGATTGGACATGTTGTCAATACGTGGAGGAGAATAACGGTCATGAATGTTGATTTGTTTACACCGACGGTAGTCGACACATAATCTCATGGTACCATCCTTCTCCTTGTAAGTTCTTCTGGAATGTATGGGAAGATTTTGAAATAATCAACTGGCTATGCGTAAAAGACTTAAGTGGTCGTGTCTTACTGACAGCTAGAAAATTTTAGCGACCATGGCTAACAACGTACATGCTTGTAAGCATAGATAATTTGTACATATTTTCCCGATGGAAAATCAAGCTGAATGTATTCAGGGGCCTGAACACTACTGTACATAATTATGAATCGTAGCATGGTGCGCTGTTCATAGTTCATAATTAGGATAAAATTCATCTCGTGTCTGTCCGAGGAAATGCATTAGCAGCTTGGATCTCATCATTAAACTGAAGGAAAACCTTCGTATGCGCGGGAATACGAAAGGCGTCCTTCATGGTCATGAATATATGAACTATGGTGGAAGAAATGAAAGTGACATCGGCAACGTGACAATTCTCACTGATGCGCCGATAATGGTATTGAAATTCTTGTGGCCTGATTAATACATGGCACAACAAAATAGATATACCCTTGGATGGTACCCTGAATTTCTTAGAAATGTTCCATAGTTGGACGTGAGTCATGTGTCTTGACTCGTTTCTTGGAACTATAAGCATGACATATGTCTTGACTGGTGTCTTGACATGTGTCTTCAGGAGGTATACGTGAGACATGTGTCTTGACTAATGTCTTGACATGTGTCTTCAGAAAGTATACATGAGAAATGTGTCTTGACTGATGTGTTGACATGTGTCTCGAGATGTGAAACAAATATAACCACAATATAAGGTTATTATGCCAGAATTGGCGGATCGGTTGGACTACTAATCCTTGTATTTCTGATCACGTTCGTGGCCAGAGTTTCGGTTGCGATTTCTAGGATAGTTGCTGTCATAGTAGTGGTTACTATCGTCCTGTCTGTCAGTTCCATGATGGTCATTCTCATGACCGTGATTCATGTAACTATTCAGATGAGTGGCCGACTGGTACCGGTTTGCACTCATATGACTGAAATGACAGCCGAATGACGTGTGCCATGTAACTAAGAATTAGGGACAATGATTGATGGGAATCGTCTGATGGTGAAGCATCTTCTCGTCCATATGATTTGCTCCGACGCCTTTGTCTTCGTCTTGTAGGATCTCCAGGTTATAAACAACATCCGCATCTCGTAGCGTCTCCGAACGTCAGCAGCATCAACCTTTAGTAACATTTCCAAGTTATGAGCGGCATCAGCAATTTGTAGAGTATTAGCAAGTGGACATATGCTTGAGATGATTCAGAATCGACTAGCGAATACGCTGTAGTATTGCAAGTGAAATACACATGGATTTAGGTACGTGTAATACACATGGAACACGGTACATGGAGTACACGTTGAATGCACATGAAATGATCGGTATGGGGTCGATCATTTGTCATGATTTAAGGAAAGTATACCGGTTAAACGGTTAGGAAAACCATCATGATAACCTGGCAGTATTAGCATAGACATCATTCTGTTTATAACGGAAACGTTAAAGTGTGGTTACACAAAATTCAACGATGTTTTGCCTGACAGCATGATCAATGAAAACCGGCCATGACTATCATGAAAGCATGATTCAATGAAATCTAACAATGTCTTGCAGGACAACATAAATAACAAAAGAGGCATAAAACATAATCAACATGAAGACGAAATTATCATGAAGAATCATGAAACCATCTATCACGAAGAAGTGTATAACATAATCAGCATGAAACTAAAGTTAACCATGACAGTATGAAAATATACTTGACATAAAAACATAATAACTTATGAGGGGGCATGAAAAATAAATAAATTATGCCAATTTAAATCATGAGAAAAATTTTATGCATGAAAAACAGTGCATGAATGCGTAATGTAGTTTATAAAACCTTTATATGTGCAAGGGAACGCCTATGGGTCGGTTCCAAAAAAAATACATGGCGAGGGGACGCCTATGGGTCGGTCCCAAAGTTAAAAGTTTCGATAAAAGCACATGCGACTAAATAAGGCCAGTCCTGTACCAACCATTACTTAGTCATAATCCATGCAATAATGATACATGAAACATGAATAAATGAAACTCATCTGTCAAAACTTATCAGAAAAAAATTTATGTGACTAATTATGAACTACTGGGGTTCAGTCCACATAGCCACAGTTCACGAGGAACATTATGCATGAAACAATGACACATAACTAAATATGAATGACGGTTGTCCATCCATATTAGTAAAACAATATCGATGAAAACATCAAGGTTAAAACCTCAAGGTGCTGAAAACATCATGGTTAAAACCACAATGCGCTGAAAACATCAATACGTGGAATAACAAACGTTGGCTTAGGAAGCTCCTGGTGACTACCCACTAGTCACAGGTCGAGTTTTAGAGCCTACAGGTCGAAGCCTTGGCTCTGATACCATAATTGTAACACCCCATTTTGATAAATGGAATGTCACGCGTAATTATGGCGTGTCATCACAGCATACAAGGATAAATGCCTAAACATTACATGACCATAGGGAAAACCGGAATCAAACATCGGTTCCCAAACATAAGCCCAAAACACAAATAAAGTAAATGAACAAAAAGGAAGACTAGACAAGAATAAATATGAAGGCAAGAGGAGAAGGAATCTAAGGTAGCTCCCATCCTATGCGTGTCCTCCAAATGCTCCAGTCAGTCCTTGAGTACCTGCCGTTTTGGGACATGGAAAGGAAAGTAACAGCTGAGCAAAACGCTCAATGCACGGATATAGACATAGTATAAATGACTAAAACAAAATAAAGACTTAATATCAGCGGAAATGTTAAGTCCTGGAAAACCTGGAACATGTTCATAAAACTGGTTTTATACTTTGAAAAGCCTTATGTTTATCTTATGAAAACTGTTTAACATATTTTACCATTAGCCAATATAGGTCATGAAAATCCATCGTGCATGAATACTTGGAGGGGTGACCTCACCATGCAAATTAGAGGGGCTGCCTCTAATTTAATATACTGGTTTTTGGGTAGGAGGCATCAGCTCCTTGTGAAGGATGCAAGGCACACACCACATTCACCATGAAATCCTGACTGAAAACATGTAACTAGGATGCACCCATATGCCCCACATGATAAATATAAATAAATGGCCAAAAGCTGAAGGGACGCCACGAGCAATCACTCCGCCGTGGTGAAGTCATAACATCAGTGCCTCTAATGTTATGGTTATGATACCTCCATAACTAGGTGAAACTGGTCATGCATGTATATGGCTATAGGTAATCTTAATTAAACATAAGCAATCAAACACGTAACTTATACTACATGAAAACAGTTGGCTACATACGGGGAATCCTAATAAGGAAAGAATGTCCATACTGAAAGGACGGGAATCCGTACCTTATGTCCAGTGAACGAAGAAGATGAACTGAGAGGAATCCTGCTTTCGTATCACTAGTGCTACATAAATACATACATGAATAAGTATCTGCTTACTAAATACGTAGCTGGTTTTATGTCATGTCTTAGCTTATTTCATGTGTTCTTACCATGTTTTACTGTTTTAAAGCCTTAAACCGTGTTTACCTTATATTCTGTTTAATCTGATTAAGTATTTCTGGTATTTCATGTATTACTATACTTACTGTGTAATAATAAGTAACTTTCCAAAAATAGAAGGTTTCCTAAAATAGATAGTTTCCAAAAATAGAAAGTTTCCAAAAATAGAAAGTTTCCAAAAATAGAAAGTTTCCAAAAATAAAAAGTTACCAAAAATAGAAAGTTTCCAAAAATAGAAAGTTTCCAAAAGTAGAAAGTTTCCAAAAATAGAACGTTTCCAAAAATAGAAAGTTTCCAAAAATAGAATTACTGCTTAAAATAGATAAGTTTCTAAAAATATAAAGTTTCCATAAATAGATCAGCTGCCTTAATTAAATAAGTTTCCATAAATAGATTAGCTGCCTGAAATAAATAAGTTTCTAAAAATAGAAGGTTTCCATAAATAGATTAGCTGCCTTATTTAATTAAGTTTCTAAAAATAGAAAGTTTTCATAATTAGAAATAAGCTGGTTAAATAAGCTAAGTATATAAGCCTAAGTGTTTTCATGATTATTTTCTAAGTCATAAGATATAATGTATAGTTTAATAATTATTTCATGTAATTAAATTAAACTATAGGTTAAAATATTTAATTAAAGTCATGTTTTTAATTAAATAATATTAAATACTTAGGTTAAAACACGTATTATTTATCAATATAACCTAAGTCATGTTAATTAATTAATTATAACCATGGTTTTTAAATAATTAATTAATTTATAAGTCTAAAATATGAAAATACTTAGGTTAATAATTTCATGATTATTAATAATTAAAATAACCTAAGTCATGTTATTAAATTAATCATGTCATGTTATTAATTTAATTTTATCATAAGATCATAAAAATAAAAAAAACTAAACATACAACATGAACCGGATCTTGACTAATAACCATGAACCGGACATGAAATCGACACCGTACCCCGAACCAAATCGGGGTACCCCTTGTCTTGATGCTGCCGTGGGACCCACACCAACCAACCGGGACCATAGGGTCTCGGTGGTGGTCGGATGGCCAAACCGAAACCCTCTCGGGTTCGGTGTAGGCTGCGGCCAAAACAAAAACACCCCTAAACAACCCTTTTGATTTTATTCAAACCCAAATTCATGTTAGATCTATGATTTAATTAGGTTTTATGAAAAAACTTAACATGTTCCTAATTAATTAAAAGATTAAATCAAAAGAAAAAGGTTTAAATGATTTACCGAATACGTGGATCTAAAGAACGATGAACAAACACGAACACCAACAAGAATTCCAAGATCCAAGATCAACAAACACCCCTTTTGGTGTGTTGAAGGGTGGCGGCCAAAAAGAGAAAAAGAAGGAGGAGGAGGATTTTAGGTTTCTGTAAAATTCTTCTGTAGAAAAAATGAGTAGTGTAATTTTCCTTAACCTCCTTTTAGTAAAAATTGATGGGCTAAGCCCATCCTCCCTTCTTAATTTCGTGGTAATGGGGCCCACAAGGGGTAACCCGAATGTTTTTCCGTGTCTAAAATATTGGTGTGTTCTCGTGTGTTCTCGTGTTCGTGTTTTACGTGTTCTCGTTAAATATTAACCGTGACTTAATATATTTATTTGTGTTCGTAATAAATATATATACGTAATTAATATTAGCTCGTGATTAAATTACGTTCATGATTTCATGATCGCATGTTCGTGATTAATTATTGTCAAATAATTATTGCGTGCTCATGCGTAGTAAAATACTTATCGTGTTCTAACACGTACGTAATACGTAAAATCCTAACACGAAATCGTAATCATGCTATAATAGGAAAGTTTTAATCTAGTACGTACGATCTTAAGGGTACTATTCATGGTAAAAGCATGCGAGTTTTACAATGATGATGATGATGACGACGATGCTGTATGCACTTTCAACACATCTTCTGAAGTTGCTGCTCCTACTCTCGATGTTCCTACTGCGTCTAACGATCTTGATTCGTTGAATGAGCTTATTGATGTTGGTCTCGACAAATTATTGGATGATGAGGTTTGTGACTTACCTGCTATGAAGCTTCAGGACGACGTTGCTGTCACGCAAGCGGTCGATCCAAATGATGACGATTTTTCTCTCCGCTATGAGAATTTCACTTTTGAAATTTATCAATCTCCACCGGGAGATGCGGGCGATGACGATTTATTCTCTCCGGCTTACGAGAAGTTCACCGATGAACTTGATCTTGTGGATGAGGTGGAAGACGTGCTTCTTCGCGATAGATTACGGAAAGTGCACTTTCTTATTGCTTAAATCGAAGAGTTGACTTCTCCTCCTATTTCCGAGTCTTTACCTCCATCTATTCCTCCCGTTGAAGATAATGACCCATTGCTGGAAGAAATCGACATTCACTCCATGCCTCCAGGTATTGATGACGATGACATGGAGGGGGATATTATTCTTGATAATTTGCTGCAGGAAGGTATTGACCCAAGTCCCCCTCCCGAGCACCTTTCATCCTCCCCATTACCCACTCTTACGGAGGATGAGTGCTTTGACCCGGGAGGTGACATTGATTTTATTATCAATGATAACATTACGGCTTTGCCGAATGCTCAGCCTCCATTGTCTTTGGGGGATGACAATGTGCTTACTTTACCCATCCCACCTCCCGTGGATCTTGAATTCAGATACTTCTCGTATGTTGAAAGGACCTTTCTCCCATTCAAGACTTATCCCCCCGCCTCTCCTTTGTTGATGTCAACCGGGAACGAGGACAAGGTCTTTGATCCCGATATTACATTCGAGGCTTCCCCATGGACCATTTAATTCGGGACGAGTCAGGCTCGTGACTCGGTTAATATAAACAAGCGCTTTTTGGGAGGCAACCCAATTATCTATCTATCTTTCCTGTTTTCACCATAAGTGTAGGGGGAGCCCCGTGGTGTTTCTTGCTTTCTTTCTTATCATGTGCAGGGATTAGAGCTTCAAAGACACACTCTTGATGACTTTTGACGAACCGTGATTCCGTTGTTCCCTTCTTCCTGGTTCTATCCTAAACTCTTTTCGATTCACTATTTTATATTTTCCAATATTAAAATAGGAATCTCTTTAGTTGTCTTTTCCTTAGCGAGATTTAAACAAATTGCACAATGTCCTAAGTGTAGGGGAGTTTACTCCCACATGCTTAAACATTGAGGACAATGTTTATATTAAGTATAGGGGGGACTTCTATCGAAGTTAAGTGGCCTTTTCCTTGTATTTGTCCTCATTTTAACCGGAAAATCAATTTTTCAATATTTTTCAAATTTTTTGATCTATTTTGGCCTATTAGTTTTTCCCTTTGTATAGTTATTTTCTTCATTTGCTAGAATAAATTTTTAATAAAGTGGTTTTAATTTTAAAACGTTGTGAATCTTTTGACTCAACCCGAGTTTACTTATCTAAGTTTACTCTAGCTAGTATCCTTAACGTGTTTAAGTCAAGTTTTGCTAGGCTTTTATATAGGGAGCTATAAAACGCGAAAGTCTTAACTCTCACGGGTTAAGAACAAGAACTTTTCGCAAGTTCCTATAATTGATCCTAGAGAGTCGTTTATCAAGGGAACTTTAAAACGCGATTTCTAAACTTGAAAAAGTCTAAGAGTTTGCAAGATCCTATAGGCGACTCGAAAACCCAAAGCTTTGATTTAATAGGCTAAGCATCCACGAGTCTCATTCCTTGAGATTTTAACTGTGGAGAACGAGAGATGATAGAGTCAATTATAAGTTTGGTATTCTTTCGTGAATTTATGTGAGTTAATTATAAGCATATTCTCCCATCGCTTGCTAATAAATTTATCTGCAATAAATAAGGTTGTACGATTTGAAAATTTACTTAGCTTCTAGCCCAAGATCGTTTAAAAGTTGCTCGGTATGGATTAGAGTTCATAGCCAAGGCATAACTTATTGAAGCGGGATGCGAAGATTGGCGAGTCCAAAAAGGTCCTAACAAGGCCTGAGGGCTATATTTTGTTGCTAAAGATCCAAAGTGATGTGAAGAATCATTTATCAAAGATCAATATGAAGGATCGAGACACACGACGAAAAGCAAAAACTCCCCAAAAGTCATGGAGAAGTCTATCCGAAAAGGCCCTAACAAGGTATGAGGATAAATAGATCCAAGTCCAAAAAGGAGGCGGATCGTTGTATATCAAAGTCCAAAATAAAGATTGGAGAAAAATGAAGAAGTCGTGGTCCATTTATGAAGAATCTCTCAAAACTTCAAGTGAAGAAATTCCTATTATGAAGAGAAGGCCATTATTTCATGAAGGTCTCTCAAGATTTGAAGTATGAAGTCGCTGCCAAATATCGGTCCGAGAAAGGTCTCAAATCGTGAAGCGAGTTATGCCAAGATATGAACTTTATGAGGTCCCGAGAAGCAGTTTTAAAAGATTTTGTCCTTTAGCTAACTATTGATTAAACCGTTCACTTTATTTTCGGCCTAAATAATTATCGAAATAAGTCAAAAATGCATCCTCGTGATCATTCAAGACAATAATAAAATATAAGAGATAGACCTAGGAATAAGGGAGTCTAAGTGAATAATTGGCCCACATGAGTTCGTGTTGGTTTGCTAACTTATAATAACAATGATCTCGTTTTTAAGCTTGGTTTGGAGAAAGTGAAAACTTGAGGATGATGATCATTCATAACATTTCTAAAACACGAAGGTATGTTTTTAATTTCTTTAATTTGAATGTTTATAATTTTCTATCTCCTTAATAAAGGCCAACGTGGATTGATTATGATGAAAAATGTAAACGTGCTTTGTAACTAATGCATTGCATGAGGACATTGCAATGGTTAAGTGTAGGGGATTTGATAGGTGTGAAAACACCCATCCTTTTTACCACTTAATTACAATAATAACCGAGCTAAAACGTGTATTTATGTCATTTATGTCAGAATTATGCGTGGATTGTGTTTTTGTTGTGATTTAGGACGAAAAGGTGAAAAGTGGAGAAAACACGGGCATTCACGGGCTTTTATCAAAGAAAAAGACGAAAGACAAAGTCGAAAGATCAAGAGTGCGAAAAGAACGGAAGTCCAAGACCAACTCTGAAGATTTATCGAAGAAAAAGTCAAAAGACGGAAGTTTACTAAAAGCCGAAGAACTCAAGTCTAATTTATTGAAGAATTACAAGACGAGTTAAAAGAAATCCCGAGACAAAGTCATTAAAGTCCAAGATTAACAAAAGATTAAGAAGACAAGGACATAAGTGTGCAATTAAGGAAAAGAAGAAAGAGGAAGGAAGCTTCCTAAGCTCCTCCCTAATCTCCATATATATATTAGATTTCCCTTCATTTTGTAGTGGTTGGTGGCTTGACAACCCATTCTTCCACCATTTTCATACCTTGTTATTTAATTTCTTGCACTTTAATTACTTGTTATGCACCTTTAATCCATTTATTTTCCAAGTGAGTTTTATTTTATTGTTCTTGAATCTTCACTTTATTGTTAATCTCCTTCTACCTTTCTTGTTTGATTTGTTCTTCATCTTTATTGTTCATGTTCTTGAGTTTTATAGTTTTGATTAAGTGGGTTTTGATCATTTTGGTTATGATTGTTAGTTTTGTTGATTTGTTTTGATTGGTTATTGTTAGTAGATCATTTGTGGTTGTTTTGGTTTAATCTTTTGGTTAATCTTGATTAGTTTTGGTTAAATTCGTTCTCTCTTCTCTTTCCCCTGTTCTTCATGTCTATGGTTACTGTTTCTTATCCCAGATTATTCCGAATCTAACACCATCCATTTTTATTCTGCATCAAGTTGTTTATTCGGAATATTAATTTATTCCGGATCAAAGTTGTTTATTCGGAATATTAATTTATTCCGGATCAAAGTTGTTTATTCGGAATATCTCAAATATTCCGGATCAAAGTTGTTTATTCGGAATATCTCAAATATTCCGGATCAAAGTTGTTCATCCGGAATATCTATTATTCCGGATCAATCTCTTTATTCGGAATGTTTGTTACTCCGGATCAAACGAGTTAATTCAGAATACTTTATTATTCCGCATCAAGCCTTTCATCCGGAATAATATTCCAGATCAAGCTCTTTATTCCGGATCAATTTCTTTTCTCTTTTTATTCCGGATCAAACACTATATTCCGAATCAAATAGTTTATTCCGGATAAGTGACATATTCCGGATGAATTGTTTTATTCCGGATGAGTGTTTTCCAGTTTTTAGTTTTAAGCTTTATTTTTCCCGCCTTTTTCCTTATTTGCATTTTTACTTGCTTTCCTTTTAGTTTAAGTTTAAGTTTGTCTTATTTACTTTATTTTCCTTTTAATTTCTCGTCATTTACTTTTCGCCAA
This sequence comes from Glebionis coronaria, assembly GCA_025667525.1. Classification (NCBI taxonomy): domain Eukaryota; kingdom Viridiplantae; phylum Streptophyta; class Magnoliopsida; order Asterales; family Asteraceae; genus Glebionis; species Glebionis coronaria. The sequence goes on along the minus strand of CM046875.1, from coordinate 258,824,921 downwards.
GTTTTAATCTTTCATTGTTTCTTTTACAGTCTTTATTTTATCCTTATTTGTTTCAAGTCTTTATTTTTAATTAGATATAGACAACAACCATCTTTTATTTGATTCACCAAGAACAACTGAGTCGCACTTTGAACCGTGATCAATTCGAGAAGATACCGAGAAACGAACTTTTTCAACCTAGTAAAATCTTTACATTATTTGTTGTTTAATGTGTGTAGGTACCGAAGTTCGCAAAAACCAGCAAAATCGGCACGAGTTTGAAGAAAAGATCAACAAAGCCAAATACAAGATCGTTTTTAGTGGATTTAATCTTTTATGAGATTATTTTGGCTTGTGGGACCCACATTTGGATTAATGGGCTTAAAAGCCCATTTGTGAAACAGTTTATCTTCTTTTAACCTAAAGCCCTAAACAAAAGCCCAATAACTTACATTGGGTCTAAAGCCCATTTGCTTGAAAAGTTATGTGAGACGTATGTGTTCTTGGGCCCTTATAACCCATTAGGGTTTGGTCAGTTTAATAAACATACAAACGTATACAACTTTTTACTTTCTCACATAAATAAACATTCACTCAGTCAACACACACGTTTATTAACCCACTTTTCTCACACCTCACCATCTCCTCTCGATAATACCTAGGTTTTTACCTTTCTCTCTCACCCCATCCAGAAAACCAGAGATAACTATTCACCAAACCCTAAAAACTACATTTGGGGCTTTATGATTTAAAGGCGCGTGAAACTCACGCTTTGGAAATAAATTGCCAAGAAAAACAGAGCAAGGAGATGGAGATGGTATGGGTGACGTAGCCCTTTTCTATCATTTTATTGGCTTTGACAGCACATCATCACCACTCCTCCAATCATTGGTGGACACCTCAGCACCAAACTAGCACAACTAGCACACTCGGTTGCCAAGCTGGCAATCCGTGTGCTAGTTGGCTAATCACAGCCCTTGGATGATAACAATGAAGAAAGAGAAAGAAGAGATGCGAAATCAAGGCTCAAGATTTATTCTTCATCAACAAACCCTCACCCCTCACCCCTCGGGTTTGCCTATAAAAGCCCTTTCATTTTACTGTAAAAGTATCTCTTTTTTAGTTTTAATGTTATAATGTAGAAATAGCTTTAGATTTTATTTTATAATTTTGTAATGATTTTCAGTTGAGATTAATAAAATTTACCTTCAGTTGAGCATTTAATCTTTTGGATTGTTTTGTTATTCTTTTCAAATATGCTTTTAATAAGTGTGAAAACACTTATCCTTTTACCACTTATTTCTAATAATAATAGGACCAAAACGTGTATTTTATGTCGTAAAAGTCGGAATTATGCGTGGTTTGTGTTTTTATTGTGTTTCAGGATAAAAATATGAAAAAGAAAGAAAACACGGGCTTTCACGGACTTTTATCGAAGAAAAAGACAAAAGACGAAGTCAAAAGGTCATGAGTGCAAAAAGAACGGAAGTCAAAGGCCTATTCTGAAGATTTATCAAAGAAAAAGACTAAAGACGGAAGTTTAAACGAGGTCGAAGAACCAAGTCTACCAAAAGAGGAAAAGACGAGTTCATTTTATTATTTGACAAATCCCGAGACAAAGTCGAGAAAGACGAAGAAATTAAAAGACGAAAAGATAAGAGAAAGAAGGAAGCAACAACAACTCCCCCTCCTCCTATAAATAGTCTTCCATTCCTTCATTTTGGAGTGTTAGAAAATTAGGAGTAGATTAGAGTAGGAGTAGGAGTAGGTGTTTTTACTTTCTCTCTCTAGTTTTTCTTTAAAGTTTTAAGCTTTTCACTTTAATCTTGTATTTGAATCTTTAATCTTCATCTTTAATTTCAAGTTTTTCATAATCATCTCATTCTTCTCTTCTTGTTTTAAAATCTTTAGTTTGATTTGTTTAATCTTCAAGTTTTCATCTTTATGCTTAATTTTATTAAAGTTCTTATCTTTTTGTTATTTTCATTTTCGTGTGATTCATGGTCTTAGCTTATTGTGCTTTTTGCTTAATTGGTGTCTAGCTTATTTTCATTTAAGTTTTTTAAAGGTTTTATCTTTTTAAAGTTTAATCTTTTTCTTTTAGTTCAATTTATAAATTTTGCTTATTTGGTATCTTGAAAGTTTTTGAATTCATAGCTTATTTTGTTCTTCTTATTGTTGTTTTGGTTTAATTTTTGGTTAAAGTGCTTATTTGATTTTTATGCTTATTTTAAATCCATCCGAATATTGTGATCTTTCCATCACAATATCATTAGGGTTTTGACATTGTGACAACCTCATTCCGACAGCTTCATTGCGATCGCAATAACCCTAGGGGTTCTACTTCGCGATCAAAGTGTTATAATATTCCCTTATTCCGATCGAGGATTGCGATTGCCCCTGGCATCATGGATTGCGATCGGGATTTAAGGTATATTGCGACGAAATGCTGCCCAAATTTTGACAGCCATATTGTGATAGGTTTTCATATTGTGATAGTTTTCATATTGTGATAGTTTTCATATTGTGATAGTTTTCATATTGTGATAGTTTTCATATTGTGATAGTTTTCATATTGTGATAGTTTTTCATATTGTGATAGTTTTCATATTGTGATAGTTTTCATATTGTGATAGGTTTTCATATTGTGATAGGTTTTCATATTGTGATAGTTTTTCATATTGTGATAGTTTTTCATATTGTGATAGGTTTTCATATTGTGATAGGTTTTCATATTGTGATGGGTTTTCGATAGTTTTTCATATTGTAATCGGTTTTCATATTGTGATAGGTTTTCATATTTTGATAGTTTTTCATATTGTGATAGGTTTTCATATTGTGATAGGTTTTCAACATTCCGATGGAATGACATGCATGCCTGCATGTTTCATTTTTTTTCTTGGCGCCATTTTGAGCTACTAGCTTGCTTGCTTGTTTATTAATTAATATTGTTCCGCAATCGTTTAGTTTTATCTGAAAGTTTTTCCGATTTCTATTTTGAAAGTCACGTATTTTTAGTTATATTTTTCGTCGAATTTTAGTATTAGTATTTTTTCGAAAAGTTTAAGTTTTGACTATTATTTAGTACTCGCTTTAGTTTTTGTCTCGTTTAGTTTTAAAGTACCCTCTTAGTTTTATTTTCTCCTTTTTCATTAAGTTAATTTTATTTTTCAGTCGAAAATTAATTTCTTCTTTTAGTTTTATTTTTATTAATTGTTTCGTTTTAATTTTCGTGTTATTATTTGTTTTGCTCCTTTATTATTAAGTTGTTTGTTTTTAGCTTATTTTTATTAATTTTCGCATTTACCTTTCAAGTAGAAATAGAAAACCAAAACCTTCTTTTTGTTAACCAAAAACGACTCAGTCACACCTTTAACCGGAGATCAATTCGAATCGAATCGAGAGAAACAAACTTTTTAACCTAGTAAAATCTAGTTATTAAAATGGCGCCGCTGCCGGCTCTTTTCGTGAAGATTAACGGTTTTTTGTGAGAGACGCGTTGGATTTTGGGATCCGTTCACTTTTGAACATTATTTTCTCGCCAAAAATTTTCAAAAATCCTAAAAAAAAAATATTTTTCAAAAATGCAAAAAACATTAAAAAAATCATAAAAAGCATTTCTTTTCAAAAAGTTTTGCACCAAAAATATTCTTCTTACTTATCTATTGTGTTTAATAGATTCGTTTGTTGATTGTGTAGGGTGTGGAAGACCATCTTCTGGTAGTCAATCCTGTCAATGGTGTGCATGCGAACGGTGTGGAATGGATATCCCTAATTACGAATTTGGCCGTTGTATATCGTCTAATTCGATCAATTCATACTTCAATTCATTCTTCCCTTCTAATGAAACTATTTCACCCTCTCCGATATATGACGATCCATATTCACAAAATGCACCGAGTTTTTCTCAATACCCGTGTTGCAACAATTGTGGGGGCCCTCATGATACCTTTTCTTGTCAGCCGATGAATTATTATGAGCCAAATCCGTGTTCTAATTCTTTTCAACCGATGATTTATGATGGGACACATCCGTGCTATAATTACGGTTTTCATAATTTTGAGCCCCCACAATACACCCTCGACCATCAACCTTCTTTGAATCCGAATGACGAAAACAAGCCCTTCTTTTGAAACTTAAAGAAGCCGTAGTTCAACTAAAAGAAGCATGGGAGAAGGAAAAGCGACAGCAACAAGAGCAAGTATCTAATCTTAGTGATCATACTCCTCCTCTTGTGCGTTCTTACTATTATGATGATGATGACGATGAGAATACTATTTCTTGGAATGATCTTGTTGCTCAACATCCTAGTGCAATTGTAATTCCTTCTCTCGATATCCCAAATGCGTCTAAGGATTGTGATACATCGAGTGAGATTAGTGAATTTGGTCTCGACAACTTATTTGAAGAGGTTTGTGATGTACCGACTTTTGCTGAGCTTACGGACGAGGTCGCTCTTAATGATGATTTTTCTCCATGCTATGAGAATTCCACCTTTGAAATTTCTCCTTCTCCTCCAGGCGATGAGGGCGATGTTGATTTATTCTCTCCGACTTACGAGAAGTACACTACTGAACTTGGTCTTGTAGATGAGGTGGAAGACGTTATTCTTCACGTAAAATTACTGAAAGTTCATCTTCTTATTGCTAAAATTGAAGCGTTGAATTCTGCTCCTATTTCCGAGTCTTTACATCCGTCTATTACTCCCATTGAGAATAATGACACATTTATGGAAGAAATTGACATTCTCTCAATACCTCCGGGTATTGTTGATGATGACACGGAAGGGGATATTCTTTTTGATAATTTGCTGCATGAAGATATTGTCCCAAGTCCCCCTCCCGAGGACCTTTTATCCCAACCTTTAGAAACCATTACCGAGGATGAGTGCTTTGACCCGGGGGGTGACATTGACCATTCCATGATTGACACCTTTACGGCTTTGCCGCTCAGTGATAATCATATGACTTTTGGGGATGACATTTTGATTCCTTTACCCACCCCACCTCCCGTGGATCATGATTTCACATACTTTTCGTATGTTCAAAGGACTTTTCTACCCTTCAAGACTTATCCTCCTGCCTCTCATCTATTATGTTCCTCCGGGACCGAGGACAAGATTTTTGATCCTGGTATTATATTAGAGGCTTCCCCATGGACCATTTAATTCGGGGACGAGTCAGGCTCGTGACTCGGTTAACAAAAACAAGCGCTTTTTAGGAGGCAACCCGATTATCTATCCTTTTATTCCATTTTTCATAATAAGTGTAGGGGAGCCCGTAGGTGTTTGTTGTCTTGTTTCTTATGATGTGCAGGGATTAAAGCTTCAAAGAGCACTTTTGATGACATTTGACGACCCGTGATTCCGTGTAACCGTCTTCCCGGTTCTATCCTAAACTGTCGTGATTTAATATTTCATATCTTATATGTTCACATTGAAATCACTATAGTTGTCTCTTCCTTAGCAAGATTTAAACAAAGTGCACAATGTCCTAAGTGTAGGGGAGTTTACTCCCACATGCTTAAATATTGAGGATAATGTTTATATCAAGTGTGGGGGGGACTTCTATCGAAGTTAAGTGGGCTTTTCCATTAATTTGTCCTCATTTTAACCGGAAAATTTGATTTTTCGACATTTTTTAAAAATTTTAATCTATTTTGGCCTAGGTTTTTCCTTTGTTATCGTTATTTACTTTATTTGCTAGAATAAATTTTGAATAAAGTGGTTTTAATTTTTCAACGTCATGAATCTTTTGACTCAACCCGAGTTTACTTATCCAAGTTTACTCTAGCTAGTATCCTTAACGTGTTTAAGTCAAGTTTTGCTAGGCTTTAATATAGGGAGCTTTAAAACGTGAAAGTCTTAACTCTTACGGGTTAAGAACAAGAACTTTTCGCAAGTTCCTATAATTGATCCTTGATAGTCGTTTATCAAGGGAACTTTAAAATACAAATTATAAACTTGAAATAGTCTAAAGAAGATGCAAGATCCTATAGACGACTTGAAGACCCAAAACTTTGATTTAATTGGCTAAGCATCCACGAGTCTCATTCCTTGAGATTTTAAATTGTGGAGAACGAGAGATGATAGAGTCAATTATAAGTTTGGTATTCTTTCATGAATTTATGTGAGTTGATTATAAGCTTTTTCTCCCATCGCTTGCTAATAAATTTTATTGCAATAAATAAGGTTGTACGATTCGAAAAGTTACTTAGCTTCTAGCCCAAGATCGTTTAAAAGTTGCTCGATATTAATTAGAGTTCATAGCCAAGGCATAACTTATTGAAGCAGGATGCGAAGATTGGCAAGTCCGAAAAGGCCCTAACAAGGCATGAGGGCTACATTTTGTTGCTAAAGATCAAAAGTGATGTGAAGAATCATTTATCAAAAATCAATATGAAGGATCGAGACACACGACGAAAAGCAAATACTACCCAAAATATCATGGAGAAGTCTATCCGAAAAGACCCTAGTAAGGTATGAGGATAAATAGATCCAAGTCCTAAAAGGAGGTGGATCATTGTATTTCAAAATCCCAAATAAAGATTGGAGAAAAATGAAGAAGTCGTGGTCCAAGTATGAAGAATCTCTCAAAAACTTCAAGTAAAGAAATTCCTATTATGAAGAAAAGACCATAATTTCAAGAACGTCTCTCAAGATTCGAAGTATGAAGTCACTGCCAAATATCGGTCCGAGAAGGTCTCAATCATGAAGCAAGTTATGCCAAGATATGATCTTTAAGAGGTCTCGAGAAGCAGTTTTAAAAGATTTTGTCCTTTAGCTAACTATTGATTAAATCGTCCCACTTTATTTGCGGCCTAAATAAACTATCGAGATAAGTCAATCATTGCATCCTCGTTATCATTTAAGACAACAACAAAATATAAGAGATACACCTAGGAATAAGGGAGTCTAAGTGAATAATTGGGCCACATGAGTTCGTGTTAGTTTGCTAACTTATAATAATAATTATCTCGTTTTTAAGCTTGGTATGGGGAACGTGAAACTTGAGGGTGATAAACATTCATGACATTCCAGAACCCTAAGGTAAGTTTTTGATCTTTTTACTTGTTTTCTTCCTTTAAATATTTTATAACTTTCTATCTCTTTAATAAAGACCAAGGTGGATGATTATGATGAAAAATGTAAATCTTGCTTTGTAACTAATGCATTGCATGAGGGCATTGCAATGGTCAAGTGTAGGGGATTTAATAAGTGTGAAAACACTTATCCTTTTACCACTTATTTCCAATAATAACATGACCAAAACGTGTATTTTATGTTGTAAAAGTCGGAATTATGCGTGGTTTGTGTTTTTATTGTGTTTCAGGATAAAAATATGAAAAAGGGAGAAAACACGTGCTTTCACGGACTTTTATCAAAGAAAAAGACAAAAAGACGAAGGCAAAAGGTCAAGAGTGCAAAAAGAACGGAAGTCAAAGGCCTATTCTGAAGATTTATCGAAGAAAAAGACTAAAGACGGAAGTTTAAACGAAGTCGAAGAACCAAGTCTACCAAAAGAAGAAAAGACGAGTTCATTTTATTATTCGACAAATCCCGAGGGAAAGTCGAGAAAGACGAAGAAATTAAAATACGAAAAGATAAGAGAAAAAAGGAAGCAACAACAACTCCCCCTCCTCCTATAAATAGTCTTCCATTCCTTCATTTTGGAGTGTTAGAAAATTAGGAGTAGATTAGAGTAGGAGTAGGAGTAGGTGTTTTTACTTTCTCTCTCTAGTTTTTCTTTAAAGTTTTAAGCTTTTCACTTTAATCTTGTATTTGAATCTTTTATCTTCATCTTTAATTTCAAGTTTTTCATAATCATCTCATTCTTCTCTTCTTGTTTTAAAATCTTTTGTTTGATTTGTTTAATCTTCATGTTTTCATCTTTATGCTTAATTTGATTAAAGTTCTTATCTTTTTGTTATTATCATTTTCGTGTGATTCATGGTCTTAGCTTATTGTGCTTTTTGCTTAATTGGTGTCTAGCTTATTTTCATTTAAGTGTTTTTAAAGGTTTTATCTTTTTAAAGTTTAATCTTTTTCTTTTAGTTCAATTTATAAATTTTGCTTATTTGGTATCTTGAAAGTTTTTAAATTCATAGCTTATTTTGTTCTTCTTATTGTTGTTTTGGTTTAATTTTTGGTTAAAGTGATTATTTGATTTTTATGCTTATTTTTACTCCATCCGAATATTTTGATCTTTCCATCACAATATCATTAGGGTTTTGACATTGTGACAGCCTCATTCCGACAGCTTCATTGCGATCGCAATAACCCTAGAGGTTCTACTTTGCGATCGAAGTGTCATAATATTCCCTTATTCCGATCGAGGATTACGATTGCCCCTGGCATCATGGATTGCGATCAGGATTTAAGGTATATTGCGACGAAATGCTGCCCAAATTTTGACAGCCATATTGTGATAGGTTTTCATATTGTGACAGTTTTCATATTGTGATAGTTTTCATATTGTGATAGTTTTCATATTGTGATAGTTTTAATATTGTGATAGTTTTCATATTGTGATAGTTTTCATATTGTGATTGTTTTCATATTGTGATAGTTTTCATATTGTGATAGTTTTTCATATTGTGATAGTTTTCATATTATGATAGTTTTCATATTGTGATAGGTTTTCATATTGTGATAGGTTTTCATATTGTGATAGTTTTGCATATTGTGATAGTTTTTCATATTGTGATAGGTTTTCATATTGTGATAGGTTTTCATATTCTGATAGGTTTTCATATTGTGATAGTTTTTCATATTGTGATAGGTTTTCATATTGTGATAGGTTTTCATATTGTGATAGTTTTTCATATTGTGATAGGTTTTCATATTGTGAAAGTTTTTCTTATTGTGATAGGTTTTCATATTGTGATAGGTTTTCAATATTCCGATGGAATGACATGCATGCCTGCATGTTTCATTTTTTTTTCTTGGCGCCATTTTGAGCTACTAGCTTGCTTGCTTGTTTATTAATTAATATTGTTCCGTAATCATTTAATTTTATCTGAAAGTTTTTCCTATTTCTATTTTGAAAGTTACGTATTTTTAGTTATATTTTTCGTCGAATTTTAGTATTAGTATTTTTTCGAAAAGTTTAAGTTTTGACTTTTATTTAGTACCCGCTTTAGTTTTTGTCTCGTTTAGTTTTAAAGTACCCTCTTAGTTTTATTTTCTCCTTTTTCCTTAAGTTAATTTTATTTTTCAGTCGAAAATTAATTTTTTCTTTTAGCTTTATTTTTTATTAATTGTTTCGTTTTAATTTTCGTTTTATTATTTGTTTTGCTCCTTTATTATTAAGTTATTTGTTTTTAGCTTATTTTTATTACTTTTCGCATTTACCTTTCAAGTAGAAATAGAAAACCAAAACCTTCTTTTTGTTAACTAAAAACGACTAAGTCACACCTTTAACCAGATATCAATTCGAATCGAATCCAGAGAAACGAACTTTTTAACCTAGTAAAATCCAGTTATTAGCTTTTAAGGAATTTTATTCTAATTTAACTGTGTTAATTAATTATAACATATGATTGATGTTATAAGCTTTGTGATAGATTATTAAGATTAATTTTAAGCTAAGTTTTGGAATTCGGTTTATCCTGTTGATAAATAAAAAAATAATGCTTATTTGATTCAATGATGGTTCGAAGTAAATGACCATGGTTCACGATTAAGCATGGTTTGCCGTTTATTATGGTTCGAATGATGGTGTTTATTGGTGGTATTTTGGTGTCGAGTCAGTGGGAATAAGGAAGATCAACGCTTACCTTCACAACAACGGTCTCATCCATTAATAAGGTTAATTTTAGTTTAAATTTTCTGCAAATACTATGCTATTAGTTGTATATTATGATTTATGTTACTTTTGATTCTGATGTTTATGATTAATGTTTTCGAGCACTATTTAACTGAATCTGTTGGAATAGAAACTTGATATAGGAATTTGTTAGATCTTATCAACTTATATTGGGTATTGCTGTGCGTAGTATGCTGTTATATTTAGAATTTAGTGCTGATTTTCGCTTTAAACTTATCTGAACTGAATATTAGTTGCAGTAGCCTAGCTCTAGGTAATTTGGATGTGTACTTTTATTTGATTTGTGGTGATGTTAGGGGATACTTGTTCCTGGTATTTAGCTATTAATAAAAGGATGCTTGAATTGCTGTTAGTTTATGAAAGATGTTTCTGATATACTACTGTGATTGTTATTGTACTGTTTGTCGGTTACCTTAGTGTTTTCTGTTATGTTCAATAGGGTAGGAGTGTTTGGGTTATCTGTTGAACCGTAGGCCTTTCGATCTATGCTCACTGATTTGCTGGAATAGGACGAAGCTGTTTGGATCTGCATTACTAGTCGAGTAGATAATTTAATTTGGGGTTAAGGGGATTAAGTAGGATCTTTGTACTAGCTGATTTTTCTTGTTCATTAGTAGCTGCTATAGCAATTGATTGTTGTTGAACCTGTGATGTTTTAAGCTTGTTAGCCTCTAGTTGTTAGCTAATTTAGAAGTGCGAGTTGAGAATGCATATGGTACACTTTTACTGATGGATTTGTGAAGCTTAAGTTGTTTTTTACTGTAGTTTCATTTTGAAATTTTTGTTATTTGGTATTTTTGTATTTGATTGTTGCTAGATTTGTTTTATATTATTGATTTATCTCTGCAGTCCAAACAAAGTGTTTGGCTTGTTTGTAGCAATATCTGAGCTTAAATCTGCTTATAAAAAAATAATCATCAAAAATGTCCTCAAAGGGACTCAAACCCATGACCTCCTGGTCATGGGCCATATGACTTAACCATCTCTTCTAGCTTTTCTTTAGTGTTTTAATACAGCTCTTATAATTAATATAGTCTATTTGACTGCTGTTAGTTTTATTAAATAGATTTAAATACAAGTTTTTTATTTAAAGTAAAATATAAACATTAGTTTCATAAAATAGTTTTATTAAGTTTTAGAAATAAAATATATTTTATTATTTTAGGAAAGTAAAATTAGAATTTAAAATTAGATTTTAGATAAATTAGTTTTTAAATAATATTAACTTTAAGCAATTTAGATTTTAATAAAATAGTTTTTAAAAATAGATTTTGTTTAGTTAAAAAGTAAAAGTTAATTTTTAAATAGATTTAATAGTTGTTAAATTAGTTTAAATAAGGTTTTAAATAGTGTAAAAGTATTTTAATTAAATAGATAAGTTTTTAATGGATTTTAAATAGTTCAAATTTTAAATAGTTTTAATTTTATATAATTGTCTTTAGATTAAATATCGGGGATCGATTCATGCACTTTAGGATTTTAATTATGAGTAATTTTAGATTAAAACCGAAAATCGATTCAAATCGATTGTCCAAATTGAAACAAAGCGTCTCAAATTCACTTGATCTTCGTGTACAACGAACTTGGTTCATCAATGTGTTTAATTAAATCCTTCTTCGACTTATTTATGGATTATTACCTTTTCCTAAGGGTAATTTCCTAAATTTTTCCTATACCGTATCTAATTAAAATACATTGACGTTTCCTCGACACATCAGTTTTTATGATATCTTGGTGCTTTTCCCCAAAGAACACGCGGAGCATAAATGATCTTTGTCGAACTTAAGTTTTGGAAGACCACGAAAAAGCTCGTTTTGAGCCAAATGATTAATAGCATCAAAGTTAAGATGAGATAACCGACGATGCCACAACCATGACTTGGTATTAGATGCTTTGGAGAGAAGGCATACATGAGAGGCGGCCATCGTGTTTTGAATGGACAGTGTGTAGAGATTATCCCTTCGAGAACCTTTTAACATCATTTCCTGCAAGGTCACGAATGAAGCAAGTATGTTGTCGAAAAGCAACCTCAAGGTTTGAATCGCAAAATTGTCCTACTGAGAATAAATTATGACCAAATCCCTCCACGTAATATACCCTTGAAATCGTAACATTCCCAATTTGATATTCACCATAACCCATGATCTTCGCAATATGGTCGTTGCCGAATTTCACCGTTCCTAGAAACTTGCTGACGAAATTTTTGAGCATCGAGCGGTCTCTGGTCATATGCTTTGAGCATCCAGAGTCCAAGTACCAGAGGATGATTTGGACCACCTGAAAATATCACCAGACAAAGATGATGTATCAGAATCTAGAAGTTCCTCTATATTAGCAGGTACAGATATTTATCTTAGATTTGCTAAGAATTCTTGGGCTTCCAAATTTTCTTCCTAGATGCCGGCTTAGATTCTAGTTGTCTAAGATCCTGAGGTACTTCTTCACTGGTAGGCATAATAGTGGGGGCAGACCTAGTTAAAGGGCACTTTTTCCATTTTTAGTGCTAGTGTTCCTAATTAAAGGACGTTGAGACCTAACTTCCGTGGATGCGATCCTAGTTAAAGGGCACGTAGTTCCATTTGCAGTAAAGGTCCTACCAGTGGGTTTCCATTGCCAACTAACTTGGGTGAATTTCTTCCCCATTGGAGTCCATTCAAGATTGTTCCTAATTGCATACATTTCATTCACATGGTCAACAAGACATAAATCACGACGCTGAGAAAACATGCATTCATTACAATTCCAACATCTCAAATTAGAATTCACATTTTGCTTAGGCTGCTGCACAAGCGCAGGGCCTTTAGTCTTGGTTACATGATTCTTTTTATTCAAATTTGAAATAACATTCCTAGGGTAAACTTCAACTTTCTTCTTCGCAGTCCTACTAGTGGAAGGCTTGATCCTATTCTTCTTGTCTTGAGATCCTTTAGCCTTAGTAGATATAACTACTCTTGTAGAAGCCAAGGGAACATTAGTGACAGATTTTGATTTAGCCTTGATGGGTGTGTTTAATATAGGCTTAGATCCTGGATTCTTAATGAATGGAGTCATGGCAATGGTGGGGGTTTGTTGTGTAAGTGGTGCAGAACCTGGTTGTCCTATGTAATTCAAATGCTCTAAGCATTGTTTTACCTTTTCAATGTAAGGATGAGCAGAGTAATAGTGACTATTCATGGGATCTAGTTCATAGAGATCATCTACCATATCCCTAGCAAGATCCGCGTGCTTAACTGCATGCTCCATATATAACTTATATGATAGTGGATTGTTCTTATGGTACGGGTTCTTAGTGATCACCACCTTGTTGGTTTTTGGAGCACTAGAGGTCGGGGCAGAGATTGTAGCTGGATTATCAACAACTTCTTGTCCTTTGAGTTGAAGTGTCTCCTTTAATTCAGCCAAAACCATGTTTTTGTCTATGAATTAAATATTTAAGTCAGAGATTTCCTCACACTTATGGTTCAGTTGTTCAACAAGTGACTTTTGCTCTACCACATTAATAGCGAAGCGTTCTTCTAACGAACCATAAATTTGTGAAAAACCCTGCTTTACTTTATCAAACTCCCCTAGCATAGAAGTAATTCTATCTTCTAGGGCATGATTTTTAACTGCAGCCTCTAGTTCCAATTTCTCTGCTAATGATTCTCTCTTAAGTCTCATAATTTCTTCCTCTAATGCCTGAACCACCTGAATCATCTTGTCACTAGTCTCAACGGAGTTTTCACAATCATTTGTTTTTGAAGGAGTTTCATTTTTAGATTGATTTTCAATTTCAAGAGATATACAATGTTGTTGAAGCTCATCAAAACATTTTGAAAGTGAGTTATAAGAATCTTGAAGCTTTAAAAATTCAACGTTAGATTCGTGACAAGAATGATTATCTATATTTTTCACAGGTTCAACAATATTCACAGAGAGATCATGCACATCATCACATTTATTCACAGCAGATGTAATCTCAATAGCACATTCAATAGTAACAACTTGCATCACTTCGAGAGACACTACATGTTCCAAGAATTGGTCATATTCAGACAAAATCTTTTCTTTCTCAATTAGATGTTGCGCATAAGCATCATCCATTTCATAGAAAACTTTTTGAACTTCTGCCACTTCAAAATTAAGATTATCCCTAAGATCTAGAAGACCCTCTTTAACATTGTTTACAAACGGAACGATCTCTTTCTTAAACCCCATTTTCATGTGTTCGAAAGCCCATTATCTAGCGGTTTGAGCCTTTGAAGTCGTACATTCCTTAATGACCTTGTCAAATCCGGTAAGATATCGCCTAATCTCTTTCAAGCTTAGCAATACCATACTTACCGGTGGAAGATCCTTTGGAATTTCCTTAGGTTCATCCGGATTGACAAGTGTAGGAAATATACTAAGGCTTTCTCTAGTAGACATGTAAGTTGGTGTATGGATAAATTCCCTTTCCATATTTGATTGCAGTGAATTACACCTCTTGTTTAGGAAAACAAAAGAGCGTAAAGTAGGGAAAGTATTAAATACGACGGTTTAGGAAAACCGTGTACAAATGACCCTAAGGTGAAGTTCAAGTTCGTTTCCCAAGGAGGTATATGTGTGTGACTAAAATGTAGCAAGGTTTGAGATTAATATTGGTTAGAAGGGGATGAGAAAAGAGGACGACGAAGACGTGAATTAATTACTACTACGACTTAACGTAAAACCGTAAAAAGAGCTAAAATAAAAATTAATTCTAAAAATTACCAAAAATTTACCAAAAATCAAAATAAATAAACTAAGAATTTACCAATGATCAAAACTTTTTCAAACCTTTTAATTAATTAAATATTTAATTTTTAAATGCTAATTAAAGCCCTAAAAATCAAATTAATTATCAAAAAGGCCAAATAAAGATTTTTCAATTGGTAAACCTCTAAAATGACCTAAAAAGATTAAAAACTATTTTTTGAAATTTTTAACTAAGTAAAACTATTTAAAATGATTTAAAACTATTAAAACTTAAAATAATTATAAAAATTAATCTAAAGATGATAAAATTAATCTAAGAGTTGCAAAAATCCTATTTTAATGTATTTAAGCTAAGAAAAATATAAAAAGTGCAAAAATGTGAAATTTGAAAAATAATAAAAAATAATATTAAAATAATATTTAAAATCCAAAAATTATAAAAAATTATAAAAACTTGCAAACTAGTTTATTTTAACCTAAATAGTCAGAAAATGAAAATGAAAAGACCAGAATACCCTTATTGGGCCCCCAAATGGGCCAAAACCCAAAACAATCAAGCTTAATGGGCTTTTTAGCAAAAAAGTCAAACTTGGCCCAATTGACTTGGAAAAGCCCTATCTGACTCAAAATTCAATTCTAAACACAAAACTCTGAAGGCCCAAAAGTTGATGTGAGCTTATCACAGCTTATTAAACAAACAGCTTATCCTTATTGGGCTATTTAGCCCATTAAGCAATAAGCTAATGCCAAAAGCTCTAATTTGACACACAACCTTCTTTTGGGATACTAAAGAGATCTGTAAAAAGAAATTTTGAAAAAGCACACTCAATAAGCCAGAAATAAGCAAAGTACAAATCCACTAGAAGACAAAATAGTCGGGTTTGAGATATATGGCACCTCAGGACTTGATTCAACTTGCAAATTGTCACAAATGACTTCAATAAGCCAAATCAATCAACAAAATTCCAATAAGCAACACCAATAAGCTAGAATAAGCCAATAAGCATTTATGAAAAAGTCAATTAAGTTGGTTTTCTAGTCAAACCCTAAAGTCAACCCACCAAATGCTCCAGTATGAACAAATGGGTCAAATAATGAGAACCTATTACAAAATCCAAGTTGTTGCTGGTTAAAATAAGCTATAATAGCTTATTGATAAGCTGAACACAAAAATACACTAGCAGTGGCTAGCAGCAGGGGAAAGGAGTTCCCACTGCTTTGATTATTTGACCAAGCTTTTTAGAGAGATCCAGTTGGATTCAAATGGAAACAAGGGCACCCTTGTGATCAGTGAATCACAAGGAGTCTATATCAACAAAGAAATCACAAATTGATTCACACAATAAGCCCAGATTAAGCAAACAGTCCATAGATATTGCACAGACCTTGATATTAAGCAGTTATGAGCAAATAAGAAGTTTTAGCATGAATAAGCCAGCCAAATTGAACCAAATGCATACACAAGCTATAATAAAGTCCAATAAGCACAAATAAACTTGTTTCAAGCAATGGATCAAAGTAAATAAGCAGATTAAAGCACCAACAGTTACTGATAAGCAAAAGTGATTATCCAAATCCTTTTTGCTGATCTATTTGACCACCAATCCAATTTTAAGCCTTCAAATCTCTTTCCCTGATTAAGTTGACCAAAATCTTACACTTGTTAACCCTAGTCTACCCTTAGATCTAGGTGTCCCTAAAATTTTAGCCAAAATTCCCAAGTAAATCAGATTTTATAGCCCTTTGATTGTTTTAGGTGTTCAAGCCCACAAAACTTGCAGACAAATGCCACTTAGCAATCAATAAACAGATACCAAACCGAAGGAAACAAAAACAACAACTCAATATTCCACAAATCCTTGTTATGAAGTTAACCTAAACACCCCTTAATTATTTGATTTCACAAATTTTCAAATGATATTTCAGATTTAACCCACAAATCAAGTTAATATCAATTCAATAACATCAAACAAGCATAGATAAACAAGACTCAACCATAAAAACACAGATTCAACAATAATCATGTAAAATCACCAATCTTCAGAAAAAATTAAGAAAAATGAAAAAGGAGAAGGGTGCAAACCTCCAAGACCTACATCGAGGCCCTGGATTGTTTGAGCTGAGGTACTAGCAAAACAAGTACCAGCTTCCAAGTACCTGCTAAAAACAACAAACCAAAATGATGAACAAATAATAAGCACTTTCTGATTTTTGAAACACAAGTCTTATTGCTTAAAACCTTGCCTCAAAAACCTTCAAACATGAATAAGGAACTCAGATTTTAGCTTATCAGATACCAAACTTTTATAAATAACAAATGAGAATTCAAAATTTTCAGAAATTCAAACTTTATTTCATAAAAAGGAATTACAAAGATTTAAAAGCTAAAATATGGAACAAAGGGACTCTCACAGGTTGAGGTCTCCTTTTATAGGCAAATGCATACGAAACACTATTCATAAACCCTAGAAGTGAAATTCCTGAATTGTCCTTGAGGTCTTCTAGACGAATCTTTGATATGAGCTGTCCAAAATGATCATAGACGTTCATTTTAGCTTTGGGGTTAAGCTAAGAGTCTTGGCTGTTGATCTTGACACGTGGCAGTCCTTGGGGAATAAGTTACGTTTTCTTTGGTGTATGAGGTTGAGTGTGGGGTCCTTTGGTGAGTGGAAGTGAAGGTTTTATTGTTGGGATGGGTTTCTACATGTGTGAATCATACATGTGCCAAGGTAATTGAAGTTTACCCTTTGTTTTAAGTAGGGTAAATTATGGGTTCATAAGGGTGAATAGTGGTATGTTTTGATCCGAAAATGGGGATTGTGTTTGTTTGGCGCGTGTTTGTGTGTTTAAAGTTTGAGAATGGCAGTATGAGTCCTTGGTTTTTGGCGAAACATGCATAATAAGAATTTCATCCACAAAAACGAATTCCCTTCATTAATAAACTTTGTATTTTCACACTTTTGCCCCAAAACTTCGGCAAAAGGTTTTAAAGGGCTGTTTTTGCCATTTTTCCATAATTCAAGGGCTGATCTTGGACATTCTTGATCTTCAAAGGTCTTCATTGTATCTTTGGCTTTATGGGGGACCATAATTGACAAATTAGATTTGATGAGGGACTAATCTTGCCATTTCTTCAAAGTTGAAGGACCTTTTTGCAAGTTTGACAAACTTAAGGGACCAAACTTGTCATTATGATTTCACAAGGGTTTTAAGTGTCATTTCTTCATTGTTTGAGGATCAATCTTGCATATCTTCAATTCTTCAAGGGTAAATCTTGGATAATTCATGAACTAGGGCCCGGTTCTTTGTACGGCTTCGTTCTCGTGTCCGTTTTTCCTTGTTTCTTGTGATCTTTTGTCTTTGTCATGATATACATACCTAAAATACACAAGTAAACAAACACAAGCATATGTATGGTATTTTATGACATTTTTATGAATTTAAAGCCCGAAAAGAACGATGAGATCATGTATAAATGCCATCTCATCACTCCCCCATACTAAGCCATTGTCGTGCCCTCACGCAATGCTAGAATAAAGTATCTAAGCATCACCAAAATTCAATTTTATTAACCTTTATTGAAGAGTAAAAGACTTGCAAAAATACTACGAGAATGTGTAAAGACATAATGTATGATTTTCATCACAAATGTGACTTTTAGGGTCAAAGAATAGAAACAAGTATATGTCCCTTAGAGTAAATTTTGTCATCCTTGATTGTCATACATTCCATGCTAAGTGCAAAAACGAGATCATTTTTGGTACAAGTCACAATGCTAACACTACTCATACGTCCAAATTGTGTAATAATTTTTCTCCCCGCAATCCTAGTTATTATAAATAGAAATGGGTTACTAGCATTTTTTAACTATTTGTCATGGATCACAAGTGATTCATATTGACTTATTTGAGTAGTTATTAGTCCGAAAGTAAAGTAGCACGATTTAATCGATAGTTAGCCGAAGGACAAAATCTTTTAAAACGGCTTCTCGTGTATCTCCTTAAGTTCATATCTTGGCATAACTCGTTTCACGATTTGAGACCTTTCTCGGACTGATATTTGGCATGTACTTCATACTTCAAATCTTGGGAAGACGTTCTTGAAATTATGGTCTTCTCTTCATATATTTGGAATTTCTTCACTTGACGTTTTTGAGAGATTCATCATATTTGGACCACGACTTCATCATTTTTCTTCAATCTGTATTTTGGACTTTGATATACAACGATCCGCCTCCTTTCCGGACTTGGATATATTTATCCTCGTACCTTGTAAGGGTATTTTTGGATAGACTTTCTCCATGATCTTTAGGGGAGTAATTGCTTTTCGTCGTGTGTCTCGATCCTTCATATTGATTTAGGAATAATGATACTTCACATCATCTTGGATCTTTAGCAAAAAATAGAGCTCCTCATGCCTTGTTAGGGCCTTTTTGGATAATCACCAATCTTCGCGTCCCGCTTCAATAAGTTATGCCTTGGCTATGAACTCTATTCAACCCCGATAAACTTTTAAACGATCTTGCGCTAGAGGCTAAGTAACCTTTCAAATCGTACGACCTTACTTATTGCAATTATTTTTATTCCTAATGCATTGATCTTATGGGAAGAAAAAGCCACAATTAAAAACATATAGAGTTTTTGAAAGAACATTTTCATGTTCTACGTTTAGCATGATCACTTGTCTAACTCTATCATCTCTCATTCTTCACTATATAAAAACCTCTAATTAAAGAGACTCGTGAATACTTAGCCATGCAAGTCAAAATTAAGCCAAATTTGGATTAGCTTTCATTAAGACTATATCAAATCAAAGTTTTGGGTTTTCAAGCCACCTATAGGATCTTGCACTTTCTTGAACTTTTTCAAGTTTAGAGAATGCATTTTATAGTTCCCTTGATAAGTGACTTTCTAGGATCAATTATAGGAACTTGCAAAAAGTTCTTGTTCTTAACCCGAATTAGCTAAGACTTTCACGTTTTAAAGCTCCCTATATAAAAGTCTAGCAAAACTTGAATTGAGCGGGTTAAGGAATGTAAATGGCTCCAAATGCCCATCAAGTCAAAAATTAGCTCTTATTCTACCCATCGGAAAATATACATTCGTGTCTTAAAAACACTTATGAAAACTAAGAAAAATTTTAAAATTTGGCCATTTTCAGCCTTATTAGCAACAAAACATTAAAAGTTGGAAAACGTGAGGGCGTAGCAAAGCAAGTATCTATTCACCCCCATACTAAAAGTAAACATTGTCCTCAATGTTTCGAGTCTAAAGGTGGAGCACCCCCATACTAGAGACGAAGAATCGAATGCTTAGGATCTAGCATGGAAAGGGTGATCAACAATATATCTAAAGCCGTTTATTAAGTATGATAAAAGATAATTGTTAGAACAACAAAGGATATGTCATGGATTCGTGAAAAACTTCTTCAAGCAAACGATGGAGGCTCACGTAAACGAACATGATAGTCTTCAATCGTAGATGATGATGATCTAGATAGCACAATCACAAATAACCACGAGACAACGAGTTGGAAGGGTACAGTTCCCCTCTAATTAGTTATTACTAAGCATAAAAGGATAAGCATGGGATCTCCCCCACGAGGCACCTCGTTTTTGATTACCGAGTCATGAGCTCGACTCGATCCCCTAATGCTAATTATCATTGGGGAAGGTGACTTGGTCGAGGTCAACCATTGAAGGAATTTCCCCACCAAAGTAGTGCGTAAGCCTATGTCCATTCACCTTGAAGTTAGGACCATCATCTTGAGCTAGCTCGATGGTCCCATAAGGAAACACTTGTGTAAGGGTGAAAGGACCCGACCAATGAGATTTCAATTTCCCGGAAAATATCTTAAGTCTAGAGTTAAAAAGTAACACTTGATCACCAACGTTAAAAACCCGGTTTTTAATTTTTGAATCATGAAACTTTTTAGTCTTTTCTTTGAAAATCAATGAATTTTCATAAGCATTGTCTCTTAGTTCATCCAATTCATTCAATTGTATTTTCTGGTGATCTCCCGCGGTCTTTAAGTCAAATTTTGCATGCTTAAGGGCCCAATATGCCTTGTGCTCCAATTCAATGGGCAAATGACAATTCTTCCCATAAACTAACTTATAAGGAGTGCAACCGATAGGTGTCTTATAAGCGGTCCTAAAGGCCCATAAAGCGTCATCGAGTTTGTCGGACCATGAAGCACGGTTTTCTCCAATCGACCTCTCTAAATTCCTCATCAAAGCTTGGTTCGAAACCTCGACTTGCCCACTCGTTTGCGGGTGATAAGCCGTAGAAAGACGATGAGTAACTCCATATATAACACCCCCAAATTTATACAACTCAATACAGCGGAAGACTAGTTGGTGTTACGAGATAACACATTACTCACATCATAGACAACGCATAAAAATCGCGTTGTTTAATAATAAATCATTTCCATTCATAAATATCAAAGTTACATCGGTCCCAAGTCATGATATTTCATACAAAGTTTTACAAAATATTTGAATGGAAAATATTGTTTAAGTGCGGGCCATGAATTCTTGTTGTCTTCCCGAGAATTACCTTCAAGTACCTGAGATAAAACATGTTAAAAGAAAAGGTCAGCGATAACGCCGAGTGAATTCATAGAGTTTAATAAAATCCATCAATATAATATCAGTACAAAATTATTACTGAAAATCATCTTGTACAAATCATTTTAATAGGCCATAAAATAGCCAAAGTCATTTTATACAAATCTTTATCGAAAATCATAATATAGGCATTTGCCTTAAAAATCATTATACGAATCATTGTCGTTAAAAACACCATACAATACTTTTTGCAACGTTGTATAGATTAAATAAAACCGTTATATGAATATGGTTATAAAAAGCCTTAAAAATCATTATACGAGCCAATGTCGTAAAAACGTCATACAATACGTCTTACGACGTTGTATGAAAATAAAAACCGTTATATGAATATGGTTATGAAAACCAAAACACAAACATAATATCAATAGTATGACCCAGTATTGCCAGTCAGGCAATACATCGTAATTCGGAGCGTCTAGTAGTATTTTGTTAGTTTTGGATTATTATAAGCCGCATGACATTGTTACCTTACTAACCAACAACGGGTAGCTAACCCGATACCAATTTTGCCCATCTAAAGTAGCGTGTCGTCACAAAGGTCACGCTATGGAAATCTTCTCATACATAAATTCGCTTACCAATCAGTGTGGCACGACGGGGATCAACCGTCAAGGCGCAAACTGGGGTGATCGTCCCCAAATAGTACTATTATATGCATAAGCGTCTACCAAATCCCGGTAGTTCACAATTCATGCTAATGGGACTTTTAGTGACATAACCTAACTTTAATAATCCATTTAATTTCATCTATCGGGTCCTTTAATCATTTATCGGGTCATACAATCGGGTCATTCAATCATTCGGGTCCAAATCAATAAACAAACAATCGGGACAAATGGTGTCCTATTTTATAAAAACTAACATGTTATCTCCCTCGCGGGTTTATAAAACATTTATAAAACATTTAAAAGAGTGCGAGGCTATGAACTCACGTTGATGTGGGAAGGCGGGTTATCGGCAATTCGGACGTACGGTACGTGCTTCAATCACGGAAACCTAGACAAATAATACTCGTCTTAGACTCATGTCCAATGACTTTATAAAAATAACAATTATGTATACATATGATGATTATATATATTTGATGATCAAGTGGGTTTACATATTCTCGTTTACTCATTTTAGTGTTATATGTCAATAACGTTTATACCAGTTTACTAGTTTTACCTATTTACGTGTTTTAAGTCCAATAAACTTATTACAAGTTCTTTAACTTGTTTCAATCCATGTTATACTTATATTATCAGTATCTACACTTTACAAGTTGGGCCTAAATGGGTTAAGCCCAATAATAAGTTTATAAGCGTTTTAGTCCATTTTTGTTGTATTATTAGTCCAATAACGTTAATTTAGTCCGTTAACGTCCGTATGTCCTATAGTTCGGGTCTTATCGGTTTTTACTTGTTATACATGTTTATATATCAGTATATAAGTTTTATAAAGTTTACATTAGACGGGTCCAACCATCTAAGTTTTATTTAACAAAAACGTTAATTTTTACGGTAATAACCGAAAAAGTCGTAAAAATCATGTTTATAGTTTTATAACTTATAAAACATAACAAGTTACCATTTTTATAAAATGTCCACTTATTTATCATTGTACATATTTATATGAATAAAATTCATGAGTTAGTGGGTTTTAACTTTACATTTTATACAATATAATTTTGAGTGCTTATATAATAGTATTATACTTTAATTTCCAAAATCTGATTTTTATCTTCACTTTCACTAAAACTGCCATATATTGAGTTCTATATGGAGATGGAAGCTCAAATTTTTATCACATAAACTACATGATATGTGCTCCATTTAACTCTTCTATAGCTACTGTTGAATCATCTTGTAAGTATTTTCTAAAAATCGTCCAAAACAGTGAACTCAGATTTGTATCTTAAACTTGTTTTGATGATATCTCACTCATTACAATGATTCCATTGCATGGCCAACTCTCACATGTGTACAAGACATATAGCTTACTGTAAATGGATTCTACTTCATCACTTTATCAGTTCATAACATGTTTCTTTACTGTTTTATACAGCCATGTAAATTAAGCAAGATTTTAGCCTTGTTCTTTATAGTTTTTCACCTTTTTAATCATATTTATCAACAACAAATCCCCACATAACATTTTTATCATCATATAATCATCATATACATATAAAATAGGAAATAAAATACATGTTTACATAATCAAAATAACAAGAAGATGAGGAGGACAATCTTTATACCACCAAGTTGATGTAGGTTGTGATTTGGACATGGATTTGGATGGAGAAACTTGTGATGCACCAAGACTATCTTCAAGACCACCAATCTTCATAAACTCCTTGTGGAAAATCAGCCCCAAGACTCCATGTAAACTCCCCCTTGGATGTTATAATCACCACCAATCTTCATCTCTTTTGAAGGAGATTAACATATGTAAGTTATAACAATAGTTTGTGGTTAAATTTGGATCAAATAGAGGTGTTTTTGGTGAAGTATGGACGAAATCATAGAGAGAGTAGAGAGGATTTTAGCTTGTTTTGCATGGGTGGAAGTGGTGCAAATGGTTTTGCTTGTGGGTTTTGAGGTAAGCTTGGCTTAATAGTTAAGCTAAGGACATGTGTTAGGCTTCCTTGGGAAGCTTTTGACACATAAGGGGTGTAGTGGCTTGTTAAGGCCGGTTTGAGTGGGGGTGGGACAAGTGTCCCACTTGTCTCATCCCCATTTATTTACGGGTACTCCTCGATTCTAGTTTCCTCGATTTGCGTGCCCTCGGGTCGTTTTACGAAAAACGTTTTTATAAATTATGAATCAACGACACAAAACGAATCCAATAAAAATTGTCTCATCAAAAACGGAGTTCGAAAACGTAAATACGTAATCCTAGGGTTTCCGGTTTAGTCGTAAAGGACGTTAAAATAAAATCGTAAGTCCTAATCTCTTCTCGTAAATTTGTGAGTTTATAAACTAACACAAATTTAAAACTCCAAAATAATATTCACGGACAAATTTATTTTCTGAAATGTCGGACTGTCGCCAAAGACGGTGTATGTAAACGTAAGCACGTAACGTAGAATCCTCCGGTTTAGACGTAGTCGATGCTACTCCAAGACGTAAATCCAAATTTCTTCCCAAAAATAAGTGAGTTCATATAATAATATTTTCAATTAAATATTGAGAATAAAATATCAACCATAAATTGACGGATTGTCACATCATTTACCCCTAAACATGATCTTTGTCCTCAAAGATCATCTTTGTCCTTAAAGCCATGTGGGTATTTACTCCACATTCGGTCCTTTCTCACAAGTGCAATTCATTATAATACGCGAGTTTCATCAAACATAACTACGAGAATAAGATCAGGCTTAATGTTGACTTACTTTCTCTATCCATGATGTTCACGGGTTTTTGATGAATGCAACTTTTCGCCGATCTAAGCTCTACTAAGAATAATCAGATTCTCACTTGATAGATATTCCATCAAGTTCGATATACGAAACATAATTCACGCAGTCTTTGAAGTCCTAGGGTAGATCCAGCTTATATGCCTTTCAAACCAATCTTTTATATCATCTCAATGGTCCCATACAACGGGGACTTATATCCCATGATTTGTCAGATCATGAATTCATTTTTCCAAGGATAAAAATTGTGGTATAACTTCGCTACCCATTTGGCACTTCAAGATCTACATTTCATATTTACATAACCTCCTGCCCACTATCGGTAGTTAATAATCAAATCCTAATTTCAACAATCATTTCAGATTTCGCGGGTCGGGTATTTTGTAAGGTTAGGTTCGCCATTATAGGAAACCTTAAACCTAGAAGACATGTCCAACTCACAATGAGTGTATGTCGGGTGTCTTCATCTCAACTCTTGCTTACAGATGCTCTAATTTCTAAATCTTAACAAGATTCGATCTCGATCCTAACACGATGATTATCAATGATAATCCTTCCAAAGGAAAACGATTATAAGGTTCATTACCAAAGGTCAATCATTCAAACACAAAACAGCACTTATATTACCTTGTATCGTTACTTTACCTCGTCCCTTCGATTTGGGGTGGTACATAGTACTCTCATCAAGGTTCGTTCTCAATGATTTCTGAGCAAATCTCTAGAAATTCGATGCGAAGCGAGGATCTTGATATAGATGATCGATACAGGCACGCTATGTTTACATAACTCTTTTGCATTTATCATTAACGAGAATGATATTAGCAGATTTGGTCAGTCTGTCGACGATGACCCAAATCGAATCAAATTCAGATGATGACCTTTGCAATAGCTAGACGTTTACTAATGTATGAGACGATGTCTGCCTTCATAATTGCCATTAGTACAACTTCTTCAGACAAAGATACTTTTAGTCAAAAATGACATACATATAATACTTATACTTACAAATTCCAATATAACTATATCTCACAATCCTCTATTTTTAGGCAACCACAAGTGGTCTTTAAAACATTTAACGCTATCGGCTTCTTAATTTTTAATGGTTCATATTATCCGCGAACCCCTTTTTATTATTTATATTATCCTTCTTACAAACATCGTTTATTTTTATATTGTTCGGCAAATTATTTTGCACAATCATTATTAAGGAACGTGTCCTAATTGGTTCTTTATCTTTTATACATAATGTGTCAGTATTTACGTTCACTTTCCTGATGAAAGAAATATCATAACCGTATTTATTCAAAATTCTTTCTTCATATCTTCTAAGTTTCAGTTTCGTCTCATTTATCATTTGTATCAGTTTTTCTCAATCCGGCGTTTAAAGCGTCGATAATTATTACAATTAATTAAATAATAATTATTAAATTTTTATGAAATGTAAACGTAAAGATTTTAAATTTCTTAGTTCGACCAATTATATAAAATGTTCAAAAATAAATTTGAATTTAATTAACAAGATTTTTGTTGATTTATCCAAAATATTTAATAAGATCCGTAATTGTTCGAAAAATCTTTGGTTTATATTTTGGTCAAAATTTTCTTAGTTTGAAAAGTAAAAATTATCGTTTCAAATTTCAAGTTATGGTTCAAATGGGTTTCCTCAATCCTTCTTAGGTTATCTTGAGGTATACACAAACATTTACCCCTAAACAGAAGTTTAGTTAAATGGTTTGTGTATAAGGGAATAATCCCTTAAAAATCCTTTGTTAAAACATTTGTCAAAATATATTTGCACTTTCTTTTTGGTAAAACCCATAGTTCTAAATGACTTCTAATTTTTGAAAAGTCAATATACATATCTCTTACCATCATTAATCAAACGGTCATTTATGGTAAAGGATTAAGTCTTTAATCTCATGTTAAATATTTAAGGTATAGGTTTTCATTGTTCGGCCAATTTAGGGCAATCTATAAATAATTATTAACTTCATTCTTATTCTTGTAAACAAACAAATAGTCCTTAATGATCACGAGCATGAATTTATCAAATTACAGCCCACACACGTGATTCACAAAATTTATGAATGCTACATGTGCATTGGTCAATCCAAACGACATCACGTGAAACTCATAACGTTCATTACAAGTACTGGATGTAGTGATTGGAGTAGATAATCTTCTTCGCAGATGCGAAGTTGTTGATAACCATGCTGAGGATCAAAAACCTTGTAAATGATCGAACAAATCTTCCATTTCGAGTTATGGATATCGTTTTCGATTGTCAATTTACTCAGTTCACAGTAATTTATAAATATAAGGAATGATAACACCATAGCTCTTCATGATGACAGGCTTGGTAGAATAAAATCTTTCTCCGACAACTCTCTCAGTTGTACGGTAATTCCTTAAATTCAGATGGTGCTGACGTACAGTGCACAAGCCACAAGTGCAGCACCGGAAACATAATCAATACCAATTTCAACTTGCCTTAATAGCAAAAGTCTAGGTAATTTACCAACAAATACCTCCTAAAGTTTCAGATAACATAAACATCTTTTAATAAATTCATATTAGGTTCTTTCTAGATTATAATATCTGTGATTAATTCACAACCATTCACGGTATAATTTCAAGTCTAAATACAGGATACGGTCACCCATCAAGAATTATTTAGATCACTTTTGATGATCAACATCTTATCATTTAGGGGAATTCTATTCGAGTTCCCATCAATTAAGACAATGTCGTCATGTCATAATCAATCAATACATTCTACTGGCACTATTAACTTTCCAGTTTCATCACCGTTGATAAGATGTGAACTTCTCAAAAGACTAATAATAATTCATAATCTTTCACAAATTCAAGGATATCTGGAGACATAACTATCCTTAAAAGAGTAAGGTCAACGCATAATCTATGCGAGAGAATTTCAAATCAGATACAGACGAAAACATTTAACGAATATGAATATATCCCATGTTTTCAGAATTTGAGTACGCATTCGAAAGCTCCTCGGATCGTTACCCAGGTCATTCAAATGAAATCAAATAAAAATAAATGATAGGAACGTCGATACATCCAGTCGGGCATCAACACTCGATAATCAAATACTTTTCCTAAGAATCTTACTACGGGAGAATTGAACAAGAAAGAATTGTCAATTGTCAAATAAGACAATTTCCACAGATGAGTAAATTCGACTCAGAAGAATAGATGCTACAGGCACATATGTAGGTGTCCCTAACACTATGTCCCAATATTTCACTTCTTGCAGATCTCTTAAAATTTAATCTTTCGCAATCTTCAAAGAAAATGTAGTGCTTATTCATTAGTTTTATGGTGACTACTAATCAGCCTTGCATGGTCAATTCCAAATTGTATGTAGGCGCGCAACTATATACAATTTCAAGATTAACGATGCAATACTCAGTTCGTCAAAATTTTATCATCATGTTTATAATAAAAACATTTTCATGCTTAATTCTTAAATAAGAATCAAAAATAAATTTACAATGATTTTCTTTGTTATTGAAATAATTAAGTTTCCAAAGCGTCTCATAAACAACTTCATTTTGATATCAATCACTTATAAAACTCACTTTGAATAATCCTTATTGTGATGAAAATTCAATTTTTCTCAAGGCATACTGTTTCATCTTATAAAAAGAATGAGTGATCTGCAAAAGAGTGACGAAGAGTTGTTCACCAAGAACTAACTACAATATGATAGGAAATGAGCTTAGCCAAATAATCATGAGGTTCATGATCTTGATGGCACTCAAAAAGAATAATCCACAACGTAACTCAATTCAAGATGAGTACTTGTTCAATGGTTGCATCACTAATGCGAGCATTAGGAAGAATCAAGAAAAGATAGATATTATCGATACATGTAGAATTTAGCAATCAAAGGTAGTCTTTTTCATTAATCACAAACAAGTCAAAATTGTACCGTAACACGTTACGTGTCACTATGTCATACAATTCTCAGAACTCATCCTACCAACTGATGTCTCAGTTAAGTTAGGGATTTTTAAAAAAAACCACAATGAATACTAATCTACAAGAGTCATTAGGTGTTCCACATGTCCCAGAAGATCCATCGGTCTCAATTCAGAAGAAGATTTCTTCAATTTATTTATTGGACACTAGGCATCTTCGTTAGTGTACAATGGCCTAGGAACAACACTTATCACGATCTAACAATCAATTAAAACCTTATAATTCAATCACAGAACTTAACGACTTCCTCTTAACAAATTTATATTCCATACAAGTTAAATTTTACATTATTCAAGTTTCAACCAATTTTATACTCAATTCGATATCCTACCTCATTCTTCACTACTTTCAATCTTATTCATAAACCTTAATAGGGCAATAAAAGCTCGATATTATCAACACTTAATTTCCAATCCTATAGCTCTTACAACAACAATTATCAAATGAGTCACTAGTATGAGATGACTCATACCTTCAATTAGACTTCTCGGAAAGGTATTAGTGGCATGAGGCTTTTGGGTACTGGTTCCAATGACAGCCTCAAGTGCAACATTCACCCTTTCGATTTTAATTTAAGAATTGGATGACAACGAATCAGATGACATCTTTCTTGGTGGTAACGTTTTGTCAAACTCCACTCTATAAGGAAAGATCGTCATGACATTGATACCAGTCTTAATCTCGCCAACTCTTCTTCAATATCACAATCAACTAATATCTACATTTCTACGAATATCAACCATTTGTTGGGATCATAAATATCCACAACTTGGTTTAGATCTAGGATAGCTAGAATTCCTACGAGAACAGCTTCGATTAATTTACTAGGGGATTTAGGGTTTCTTGTGACAATCGACGTCGTATAAATACCTCGTATAAAAATCAAAATAATCATCAAACAATCATGTAATAAAATTACATCATATATATATATAATCCAAGTTATATATATATATATTAAAATAACACTTCTCAGTCTTGGCCTTGTCGGTAACTCGGGAATTCTTCGGCACCGTTATAGTCAAAAGATTTTTAGACATTTTTAGAAAAATGTTTGTAGTTAAAAGATTTTGAAATATTTTATTCAAAATCTTAATTTTAAAAATCTTTCGTTCTCTATAACGAGAGCTCTGGTACCAAACTGTAACACCCCCAAATTTATACAACTCAATACAGCGGAAGACTAGTTGGTGTTACGGGATAGCACATTACTCACATCATAGACAACGCATAAAAATCGCGTTGTTTAATAATAAATCATTTCCATTCATAAATATCAAAGTTACATCGGTCCCAAGTCATGATATTTCATACAAAGTTTTACAAAATATTTGAATGGAAAATATTGTTTAAGTGCGGGCCATGAATTCTTGTTGTCTTCCCGAGAATTACCTTCAAGTACCTAAGATAAAACATGTTAAAAGAAAAGGTCAGCGATAACGCCGAGTGAATTCAAAGAGTTTAATAAAATCCATCAATATAATATCAGTACAAAATTATTACTGAAAATCATCTTGTACAAATCATTTTAATAGGCCATAAAATAGCCAAAGTCATTTTATACAAATCTTTATCGAAAATCATAATATAGGCATTTGCCTTAAAAATCATTATACGAATCATTGTCGTTAAAAACACCATACAATACTTTTTGCAACGTTGTATAGATTAAATAAAACCGTTATATGAATATGGTTATAAAAAGCCTTAAAAATCATTATACGAGCCAATGTCGTAAAAACGTCATACAATACGTCTTACGACGTTGTATGAAAATAAAAACCGTTATATGAATATGGTTATGAAAACCAAAACACAAACATAATATCAATAGTATGACCCAGTATTGCTAGTCAGGCAATACATCGTAATTCGGAGCGTCTAGTAGTATTTTGTTAGTTTTGGATTATTATAAGCCGCATGACATTGTTACCTTACTAACCAACAACGGGTAGCTAACCCGATACCAATTTTGCCCATCTAAAGTAGCGTGTCGTCACAAAGGTCACGCTATGGAAATCTTCTCATACATAAATTCGCTTACCAATTAATGTGGCACGACGGGGATCAACCGTCAAGGCGCGAACTGGGGTGATCGTCCCCAAATAGTACTTTTATATGCATAAGCGTCTACCAAATCCCGGTAGTTCACAATTCATGCTAATGGGACTTTTAGTGACATAACCTAACTTTAATAATCCATTTAATTTCATCTATCGGGTCCTTTAATCATTTATCGGGTCATACAATCGGGTCATTCAATCATTCGGGTCCAAATCAATAAACAAACAATCGGGACAAATGGTGTCCTATTTTATAAAAACTAACATGTTATCTCCCTCGCGGGTTTATAAAACATTTATAAAACATTTAAAAGAGTGCGAGGCTATGAACTCACGTTGATGTGGGAAGGCGGGTTATCGGCAATTCGGACGTACGGTACGTGCTTCAATCACGGAAACCTAGACAAATAATACTCGTCTTAGACTCATGTCCAATGACTTTATAAAAATAACAATTATGTATACATATGATGATTATATATATTTGATGATCAAGTGGGTTTACATATTCTCGTTTACTCATTTTAGTGTTATATGTCAATAACGTTTATACCAGTTTACTAGTTTTACCTATTTACGTGTTTTAAGTCCAATAAACTTATTACAAGTTCTTTAACTTGTTTCAATCCATGTTATACTTATATTATCAGTATCTACACTTTACAAGTTGGGCCTAAATGGATTAAGCCCAATAATAAGTTTATAAGCGTTTTAGTCCATTTTTGTTGTATTATTAGTCCAATAACGTTAATTTAGTCCGTTAACGTCCGTATGTCCTATAGTTCGGGTCTTATCGGTTTTTACTTGTTATACATGTTTATATATCAGTATATAAGTTTTATAAAGTTTACATTAGACGGGTCCAACCATCTAAGTTTTATTTAACAAAAACGTTAATTTTTACGGTAATAGCCGAAAAAGTCGAAAAAATCATGTTTATAGTTTTATAACTTATAAAACATAACAAGTTACCATTTTTATAAAATGTCCACTTATTTATCATTGTACATATTTATATGAATAAAATTCATGAGTTAGTGGGTTTTAACTTTACATTTTATACAATATAATTTTGAGTGCTTATATAATAGTATTATACTTTAATTTCCAAAATCTGATTTTTATCTTCACTTTCACCAAAACTGCCATATCTTGAGTTCTATATGGAGATAGAAGCTCAAAGTTTTATCACATAAACTACATGATATTTGCTCCATTTAACTCTTCTATAGCTACTGTTGAATCATCTTCTAAGTATTTTCTAAAAATCGTCCAAAACAGTGAACTCAGATTTGTATCTTAAACTTGTTTTGATGATATCTCACTCATTACAATGATTCCATTGCATGGCCAACTCTCACATGTGTACAAGACATATAGCTTACTGTAAATGGATTCTACTTCATCACTTTATCAGTTCATAACATGTTTCTTTACTGTTTTATACAGCCATGTAAATTAAGCAAGATTTTAGCCTTGTTCTTTATAGTTTTTCACCTTTTTAATCATATTTATCAACAACAAATCCCCACATAACATTTTTATCATCATATAATCATCATATACATATAAAATAGGAAATAAAATACATGTTTACATAATCAAAATAACAAGAAGATGAGGAGGACAATCTTTATACCACCAAGTTGATGTAGGTTGTGATTTGGACATGGATTTGGATGGAGAAACTTGTGATGCACCAAGACTATCTTCAAGACCACCAATCTTCATAAACTCCTTGTGGAAAATCATCCCCAAGACTCCATGTAAACTCCTCCTTGGATGTTATAATCACCACCAATCTTCATCTCTTTTGAAGGAGATTAACATATGTAAGTTATAACAATAGTTTGTGGTTAAATTTGGATCAAATGGAGGTGTTTTTGGTAAAGTATGGACGAAATCATAGAGAGAGTAGAGAGGATTTTAGCTTGTTTTGCATGGGTGGAAGTGGTGCAAATGGTTTTGCTTGTGGGTTTTGAGGTAAGCTTGGCTTAATAGTTAAGCTAAGGACATGTGTTAGGCTTCCTTGGGAAGCTTTTGACACATAAGGGGTGTAGTGGCTTGTTAAGGCCGGTTTGAGTGGGGGTGGGACAAGTTTCCCACTTGTCTCATCCCCATTTATTTACGGGTACTCCTCGATTCTAGTTTCCTCGATTTGCGTGCCCTCGGGTCGTTTTACGAAAAACGTTTTTATAAATTATGAATCAACGGCACAAAACGAATCCAATAAAAATTGTCTCATCAAAAACGGAGTTCGAAAACGTAAATACGTAATCCTAAGGTTTCCGGTGTAGTCGTAAAGGACGTTAAAATAAAATCGTAAGTCCTAATCTCTTCTCGTAAATTTGTGAGTTTATAAACTAACACAAATTTAAAACTCCAAAATAATATTCATGGACAAATTTATTTTCTGAAATGTCGGACTGTCGCCAAAGACGGTGTATGTAAACGTAAGCACGTAACGTAGAATCCTCCGGTTTAGACGTAGTCGATGCTACTCCAAGACGTAAATCCAAATTTCTTCCCAAAAATAAGTGAGTTCATATAATAATATTTTCAATTAAATATTGAGAATAAAATATCAACCATAAATTGACGGATTGTCACACCATATTTCTTTAAGACCTTCTCGAATTGGTCATTACAAAAATGGGTTCCACGATCGCTTATAATAGCACGAGGGGTTCCGAACCGAGAGAATAGTTGCTTCAAAAACTTTACTACCACACGAGCATCATTAGTAGGTAAAGCCTTAGCTTCCACCCACTTAGAAAGGTAGTCCACCGCGACGAGGATATACTTGTTACCATGAGACGATGGGAACGACCCCATAAAGTCTATGCCCCAAATGTCGAAAATTTCACAGACTTGAATTATGTTTTGCGGCATTTCATCACGTTGAGACGATTTTCCTTGACGTTGGCACGAATCACACGACTACACAAGTGCGTGTGCATCACGATAGATAGAAGGCCAAAAGAAGCCGGCATCGAACACTTTCTTAGCCGTGAGATTGGCACCATGGTGACCACCCGTGGGTCCCTCGTGACAAGCTCTAAGGATATTAGAAGCTTCGACACAAAAAACACAACGTCGAACGAGTTGATCCGCACAAACCTGAAAGAGATAAGGGTCGTCCCAAAAATAGAACTTGACGTCACGAAAGAATTTTCGCTTTTGTTGTGTCGTCATACCCTTGATTATGAAATTCCCCGCATGGTAATTTGCAATGTCGGCAAACCATGGGGTGGTGTCCTTAGAATTCACTACACCGAGAGTCTCGAGAGGAAATGTTTCGGTGATTTCCTTGTTCTCGAAAAAATCTTTGTGAGGATCTTCTAGACGAGAGAGATGATCGGCCGCTAGATTCTCGGCTCCTTTTTTGTCAAGCACGGTGACATCAAATTCTTGGAAGAGGAGCATCCAATGAAGCAATCTCGGCTTAGCATCTTGCTTAGCTAAGAGATACTTGATAGCCAAATGGTCGGTATACTCGATGCTTTTAGTTAAGACGAGATAAGGTCGGAATTTCTCAAAAGCATAGACCACGGCAAGGAATTCCTTTTCCGTTGTGGTGTACTTTAATTGAGCCTCGGTCATCGTCTTACTAGCATAATGTATAAGACGGAAATGCTTTTCATAGCGTTGCCCTAAGACAACCCCTATAACATAATCACTTGCATCGCACATGATTTCAAAGGGTAATTCCCAATTAGGAGCAACAAGAATGGGAGCTTCGGTAAGTTTCCTTTTGAGAGTTTCGAAAGCTCGAACACAATCCTCATTGAAATTAAAAGGAGCATCCTTCTCGAGAAGGTGTGTCATAGGTCGAGATATTTTCAAAAAGTCTTTGATGAAACGACGATAAAAGCCCGCGTGGCCTAGGAAACTCCTAACCCCCTTAACGGTTTTGGGATGAGGTAACTTGGCGATGACGTCTACCTTAGCTTTATCGACCTCAATCCTCGCTTTCGAGACCTTATGTCCTAAGACGATTCCTTGTTTACACATAAAATGACGTTTTTCTCAATTAAGCACAAGATTGGTTTCTTCACAACGTTTTAACATTTGCTCGAGATTAGATAAACACGATGTGAACAAATTGCCAAATACCGAAAAGTCATCCATAAACACTTCCATCGACTTCTCGATCATATCGTGAAAAATTGCCATCATACATCGTTGAAACGTACCCGGTGCATTACAAAGTCCGAAAGGCATCCTACGATAAGCAAACGTTCCATAAGGACACGTAAACGTAGTCTTCTCTTGATCACGAGGGTAGATAGGGATTTGAAAGTAACCGGAAAAACCATCTAAAAAGCAATAGAATTCATTTCCCGCAAGTCGCTCCAACATTTGATCCATGAAGGGCAAAGGAAAGTGGTCTTTACGAGTGGCGTCATTTAACTTTCGATAGTCAATACACACCCTCCAACCGGTCATAACACGAGTGGGAATTAACTCGTTGTTTTCATTAGGCACAACGGTAATTCCTCCCTTTTTAGGGACACAATGGATTGGGCTCACCCATGGGCTATCGGAGATAGGATAAATCATTCCCGCGTCAAGGAGTTTTAACACTTCCTTTTTAATGACATCGTGAATTTTGGGATTAACCCTTCTTTGACTTTGAATTGCGGGTTTGTAGTCCTCCTGCATTAAAATCTCGTGAGTACAAAATTTTGGGTCAATACCCTTAATGTCGGAAATTTTCCACGCAATTGCCCCTTTATGAGCTTTAAGAACTTTCAAGAGCTCGGTTTTTTCATCATTATCAAGACCTCTTGCAATAATAACCGGCAACTTGTCATCACCTTCCAAGAATGCGTATTCAAGGTGAGAAGGAAGATCTTTCAATTCAAGGATAGGTGGTTCCTCAATTGAAGATTTTGGTTCAACACTCATAACTTCCATCGGCGGAAGAAATGGTGGAATAGAAGTATCGTCACTAATCAACACCTCATCTTCATTGTCTATTTCACTTGAAGTGAAATCGCCTCCTTGTAATGGAGTGAGATTTGGTGTAGAATTAGCAAGAATCAGATCCAAAATAGTGGGATTGCCACTTGACGAGCTATCGGAAAAACCTAACACTTCTTGTGAAAACTCATCGCAAACCACATTAACTAAGTCAATGTGATTGATGGTAGCGATTGCATAAACATGAGAAGGTTTTGAGTTTTGAGTAGCGTTTATAACAAGTTCCTCTTCGTTGAATCTCAAAGTGATAGTTCTTGCATGAACGTCGATAAGCGATCTCGAGGTGTCTAAAAATGGACGACCTAAAATTAGAGGAACTTGAGGATCCGTGGGGATGTCAACTACTATCAAATCAACGAGATAGTAGAACTTCCCCACTTTCACGAAAACATCTTCGGCTACTCCACATGCTAAAATCGTAGAATGATCGGCCATCTCGATAGACATGTTCGAAGGAGTAAGAGTCGGAAGCGAAAGCGATTTCCAAATGGAAAGTGGCATCAAATTAATGCTCGCACCAAGATCGGCCAAGGCGAGGCATTCTTTCATATCTTGTATGTCACAAGGAATGAGAAACTTTCTGGGGTCACCAACGTTTTCCGGTATGCGTTTAAGATAAACCGAAGAACAATTAGCAAGCTTTGAAAGCTTTTCCTTATCGCTCATCATAATTTTAAAAGTGGAAGCGAAACGAGGCATATATAACAATGCGTCGGCTAAACTCACATCAAAATGCACTTGTTGAAACATTTTTATAAAAAGCTCGATTTGTTGTTTGTTACGTTCTTGCAATTTCTCTTTGTTTCGTCTCGAAGGGTAAGGTAAGGGTGGTGTGGGTTGGACATTAGGCAACGGCCTTAGAAACTCGGGTTCCACAATTGGTATTGGTTCAACCGTAGGTGTGGTATGAGCGGTACTTCGTGGGATTGTAATGTGCTCCTTTTCGACAATTACCTCGGGCTCTTTCTCGATTTCCTTCTCAGTAGAAGTACTTGGACGAGAGATTGGTTCCTTGAAAGTTTTACCACTACGAGTAGTAATAACCTTCATTTCTCCATTCGGGTTTGCAATGGTATCACTAGGAAGACCACCCGAGGAAGAGGGTTTACACATGATTGCTTCAAATATTTTTGCCATTCGGTCCTCAAATTTAGATTGCCTAGCATCCGCTTTTAACAATTATTGCTTAATCTCATGTTGTCCTTGTTCCATCTTTTGTTGATTTTGTTGAAGACGTTGAACATTTCCTTCCATTTTATTTGCATGAGTTTTAAGTTCATTAGCAAGTTCGTTTTTAAGCTCGTTTTCAACTCAGATCTTAAACTAATCATCTCACGTTGCATGTTATCAAATTTAGCATCATTTGCTTTAGCATAATCCAAAAATTCTCCTTGAAGATTTTTAGTGTGAGCGTTTTGAAAACCTTGTGTAGTGTTTTGAAAATCACGGTTTTGGTTTTGATTAGTGACTTGTCCATTCCCACTTTGATAATTCCCCTTGTTGTAGTTACGTGAATTGCCTTGATAATTACCACCTTGGTTGTTTTTTTGATAGTTATTAGCATTTTGATTTGGTGGAGCTTGATTTGGGCGGGAACCTTGGCCGTTTTGGTTGTAAGTTCCCGTTGCTACGTAAGCACTCGAAGTGTTACCATCCGCGGTAATGCACTCGGAAAGATCATGAGCTCCACCACAAGACAAACAACTTTTAGCAACTGCTTTAACCGAAGCGGAATTCAAAGCTTCTTGAGCTTTCCAATGAGTCATAAGATTAGCAAATCTATCGAAAAAACGATTTTCCTCATTAGCTTCATCATGTAAGGCATTAATGCTACGAGACGATGACGACGATGACGAACCCAAGGCAACACTCGGTGTGTTACGAGGGCTATAAACCTTAGATCTATTCTCGATAATCTTTAAAGCTTCATCGGTCGTTTTGCACAAAAAATTACCACCCGCGGCGGCATTCAAGTAATCTCGTTCATGATCGTTAAGCCCATTATAAAAAGTATCAATTTGATGCAATTCCGAAAAATCATGGTGTGGACATTCATGTAAAATTTCTTTAAAGCGTTCCCATGCCATTGAAAAACTTTCATTATTTCTTTGCACAAATCTTGAAATCTCATTTTTCAAATGTGTTGTTTTAGATGGTGGAAAAAATTTGTTCACAAACTTAGAAACGAGATCACCCCATGTCAAAATCGAATTTGGCGGTTCTTTCTCAAGCCAAATTTTAGCGGGTCCATCTAACGAGTATGGAAACAACATCATCTTAATGGCTTCATGTGGAACATCCTTAAACTTGCTAGTTGCGGTGAGACGATTAAAATTCCTTATGTGATAATGCGGGTTGTCTTTCTCATGACCTCTAAACTTATTAGCTTGCAACATCGACATTAAACCCGTCTTAATCTCGAAATTCTCCGCAAGGATAGCGGGAATCACAATGGCCTCTCCAAAACCCTCGGTGGGTGCTTGTAGCAACTCCATCATAATACGATTAGCCATGACGACTTCTTGTTCTACAATAGGTTCAACAATTGGAGTTTGTTCTTCAATCAACGTCTCTTGATTTGCTTGCTTTTGAATACGTTTACGAGCTCGTTTTGCTTGACTACGAGTGATCATAAACTTCACGAAGAATGGGAGGTGAGCAAAGAAGATTCTTTTTGGGTGTTTTGTGAATTTTCAATTTTTTTGTGTTTTTGATTGTTTTTAATTTTTTTGGATTTTGGTGTATCTTTGTAGACAACAATCTACCAAATCTCTCCTCGAATCAAACTCTTGATTAAAGAAGCCTCAAAGGAATGAAAACGATCACGTGGAGTGAACGCCTTCGAATAACTTTAGAACTTTGGTGAAAACCAAATTGTTTAAGAGGGTTTAATCACAAAGAAACCAAGCAAATATATTATACGTAATAATACTTTGGGCGGCAAAACCCTCGATTAGCCTTCAATATCAAAATACTCACAAGCAAGCGGGGAAACGAGGCGGCGCGAAGCACTTAAGAGCCTTTTTCCTTAGGGTATATTTTATAATACCCGCCTTATACCCACCTTATAGTTTGTATTTTTCAAAATCAAGCTTCACGAAAGTATTTATCTAGTTTTGCCTTTTTCTTTTTGTTTGAGATTCGAATACAATAATTAGGAGATCAAATCCCAATTAAGGTTGTGTTTTCACACTTTTGGAGATATTTTGTATTTATTGTGATACTTAATACAATATAGTAATAATAATTTCACAATAAAAACCAAAAAACCGATAATACGTATTAGTAGAGTTCTACTAATACAAATATTATTAATGGTTAATATTAAAAACAACAAGACAAATTAATCACGACACACCTCCCCGGCAGCGGCGCCAAAATGATTGCAGTGAATTACACCTCTTGTTTAGGAAAACAAAAGAGCGTAAAGTAGGGAAAGTATTAAATACGACAGTTTAGGAAAACCGTGTACAAATGACCCTACGGTGAAGTTCAAGTTCGTTTCCCAAGGGGTATATGTGTGTGACTAAAATGTAGCAAGGTTTGAGATTAATATTGGTTAGAAGGGGATGAGAAAAGAGGATGACGAAGACGTGAAATTAATTACTACTACGACTTAACGTAAAACCGTAAAAAGAGCTAAAATAAAAAATAATTCTAAAATTACCAAAAATTACCAAAAATCAAAATAAATAAACTAAGAATTTACCAATGATCAAAACTTTTTCAAACCTTTTGATTAATTAAGTATTTAATTTTTAAATGCTAATTAAAGCCATAAAAATCAAATTAATTATCAAAAAGCCCAAATAAAAATTTTTCAATCGGTAAACCTCTAAAATGACCTAAAAAGATTAAAAACTATTTTTAGAAATTTTTATACTAAGAAAAACTATTTAAAATGATTTAAAAACTATTAAAACTTAAAATAATTATAAAAATTAATCTAAAGATGATAAAATTAATCTAAGAGTTGCAAAAATCCTATTTTAATGTATTTAAGCTAAGAAAAATATAAAAAGTGCAAAAATGTGAAATTTGAAAAATAATAATAAAATAATATTAAAAATCCAAAAATTATAAAATATTATAAAAACTTGCAAACGAGTTTATTTTAACCTAAATAATCAGAAAATGAAAATGAAAAGACCAGAATACCCTTATTGGGCCCCCAAATGGGCCAAAACCCAAAACAGTCAAGCTTAATGGGCTTTTTAGCCCAAAAAGTCAAACTTGGCCCAATTGACTTGCAAAAGCCCTATCTGACTCAAAATTCAATTCTAAACATAAAACTCTGAAGGCCCAAAAGTTGAAAGTGAGCTTATCACAGCTTATTAAACAAACATCTTATCCTTATTGGGCTTTTTAGCCCATTAAGCAATAAGCTAATGCCATAAGCTCTAATTTGACACACAACCTTCTTTTGGGATACTAAAGAGATCTGTAAAAAGAAATTTTGAAAAGCACACTCAATAAGCCAGAAATAAGCAAAGTACAAATCCACTAGAAGACAAAATAGTCGGGTTTGAGATATAGGGCACCTCAGGACATGATTCAACTTGCAAAATGTCACAAATGACTTCAATAAGCCAAATCAATCAACAAAATTCCAATAAGCAACACCAATAAGCTAGAATAAGCCAATAAGCACTTATGAAAAAGTCAATTAAGTTGGTTTTCTAGTCAAGCCCTAAAGTCAACCCACCAAATGCTCCAGTATGAACAAATGGGTCAAATAATGAGCACCTATTACAAAATCCAAGTTGTTGCTGGTTAAAATAAGCTATAATAGCTTATTAAAAACCTGAACACAAAAATACACTAGCAGTGGCTAGCAGCAGGGGAAAGGAGTTCCCACTGCTTTGACTATTTGACCTAGCTTTTTAGAGAGATCCAGTTGGATTCAAATGGAAACAAGGGTACCCTTGTGATCAGTGAAACACAAGGAGTCTATATCAACAAACAAATCACAAATTGGTTCATACAATAAGCCCAGATTAAGCAAACAGTCCACAGATATTGCACAGACCTTGATATTAAGCAGTTATGAGCAAATAAGCAGTTTTAGCATGAATAAGCCAGCCAAATTGAACCAAATGCATACACAAGCTATAATAAAGTCCAATAAGCACAAATAAACTTGTTTCAAGCAATGGATCAAAGTAAATAAGCATATTCAAGCACCAACAGTTACTGATAAGCAAAAGTGATTATTTAAATCCTTTTTGCTGATCTATTTGACCACCAATCCAATTTTAAGCCTTCAAATATCTTTCCCTGATTAAGTTAACCAAAATTTTACACTTGTTAACCCTAGTCTACTCTTAGATCTAGGTGTCCCTAAAATTTTAGCCAAAATTCCCAAGTAAATCAGATTTTATAGCCCTTTGATTGTTTTAGGTGTTCAAGCCCACAAAACTTGCAGACAAATGCCACTTAGCAATCAATAAACAGATACCAAACCAAATCCTTCTTCTTATGCAGGTAACCCAAACACCCCTTAATTATCTGATTTCACAAATTTTCAAAGGATATTTCAGATTTAACACACAAATCAAGTTAATATAAATTCAATAACATCAAACAAGCACAGATAAACAACATTCAACCATAAAAACACAGATTCAAGAATAATCATGTAAAATCACCAATATTCAGATCAAAACTTGCATAATAAGCATGTTTGATCCTTGGTTTATTAATGAAGGGAATTCGTTTTTGTGGCTAAAATTCTTCATTTGAAAACACAATCGGATCTAAGACCAATCCTAACTTGTTTGCATCATAAAGTCGTGGGTTGTGGTTAAATGCTTGCTTTGCATACCCCGGGTTAGGTGGTAAGTCTATTAGACGCGATAGAGTGAATTCCTTAAACGAAGAATGAAACAAGTGTACTAAATGTGAAGCAGAGTATTGTTTTAAAAGCAGAACTTCAGTTTCTTTAACTTTCTCAGACGCCTTAATTACCGTTTCAAATCTTTTAGACTCGAGTATTTCGAAATCCGTTTGTACTTTTTGAAAATTATTAGCGACTGACTCTTTTTGTTTAAGTTCTTTTAAAAGATTTGCTCTTAAACTCTCAATTTCTAGCAAATTATCCATTTGGACTTTCCTAAACCTATCAAATTCTGGATTGGTTAAGGTAGTGGTCACTGGAGTTAATTCCAAGGTTTTAACCTTTTCCTTATACAAAGCAAGCTCGGCGGATAATATCTGATTACCATCGAGGGTTTCAAGGACCGCATTATTCATTTGGCCAAGCATAGATGCCGACACCATAACCAAATCTTGTTGAGCAGACGAATTTATAGACGTAATAGCTCCCGGTTTTGTTTCACTTAAAGTCTGGGGACTTGCATTGATATTGCTATCATTGTTTGTCTCCTCTTTTGAATTACTATCCACCGGGGGCTGTTCCGGATACTTAGACACTTGCTCAACTTGATAAGGTACAATACTAGTATCATTGGTAATATTTGGTACCTCAGAGATTGTATCAGCTCCATAAAGTGAAAGATTTGCCATGAGAGCTGCCTTGGCGGTATTGAGATCATCACAGTCTGAATCGTATGCATCAAGATCATCACATTGGTATGCGGCATTGTTGGTAGAAGCTACTGTGAGTCCTTCAGTATCCGCAATTCCTGGATCTGCTAGAAATGCTAACTCCTCTTCATCGAGTTCTCGACCTTGTGCTTGAGCATTCACCAAGTAAATCTTTTCTTGAAACCAGGCACCATCCCTCTTCCTCTTTGGGTGCTTACACTCCCTAGCCATGTGTCCTTCCCCTTTGCAGTTATAGCAAATAATCATCTTCACCTTGCCACTGTTGTTTCCTCTTGGAGCGGTGTTGAATGGGAGTGCAACAGTATTAGATGAGGTTGGTCTCCCCTGAGGTGGTTGCACGATAATTCTACCATCTTGAATTGTTGCTTGTTGACGAGAGTTAGAAGAAGTTCTCAACTAATTGTTTGTTGGAGATAGTCCTCTATAACCTCTTTTGTTAAACGTTTGAGTTATGTAGGCAGACATTTGTGCTAGTACATCAGTAGGATTATCCCCTTGTCTGAACTCGGGAATTGGAACCTCATCATCACAGTAGAAAACCGGTGCTGGTGGAGCCACATACACACTGGAAGGAATACTAACATGTTGTGAGTAGTGAGGTTGAGGAAATTTATGTTGCTGGTAATTGATAGCAGGATTTGTTGGTGGTTGATAAGGAGAGTATGGTTGTTGAGCACGTTGTGATGATAATGTTGGTTGATGATATTGTTGCTGATATGATGTAGGTGGTTGTGGTAGAATCGAATACTGAGGAAAGCTTGGAGTTTGATACAAGGGCTGATATGAAGATTGTTGTCCCATAGCATACGGAGAGTTGTGATATGACAAAGTTGGATGATTTGCCATTAACGCCAATGGTTCGGAATAAGATGCTTGAGAGATGCGTTTCTGAATCACGTGCTTCTCGTGTTGCTGCAAGAAAGCATAGAGTTGATCTAAATTTGACTTGTGTAAATCCCGAATCATTTTAACATCCATGACATATTGGCTCCACTCTTGGGGTAACGTATTCAAGAACTTGGTGTTGAGTTGAAACTAAGCAATCCTTAGATTATACACATTCAAATCATTCATCAATGTAGTGAAACACCAGTAGTAGTCATGAAGTGTTTCCCCTGGAATGTATGTGAACCTATCGAACAAGTTATAAAGTTGACACTCTCGTTCCTGTTTGGTGAGTGAAGTCCCTTGTAACAAAACAGTTAGGCGATCCCAAAGTTCCTTTGCTACCTTGTGTTCGCTTACTATATGATAGATATCGGGTGGAAGAGCTTGAAGTATGGTCTGAACGACCCCTTCATCCGCATCGGCAATGAATTTGTTAGCATCCGTTAATTCATGAAATAACCTTGGCCGAGTCACATTGTCGACAGTAACTTCTCCCCAATCGAGTGGACCTTGCTCAATGGATTAAACCATAACTCTCCCATTGGGTTTACCCATAATTTAAGTTCTCATGCGACCTTGCCATGCTTCAAATACCTCTTTGATGAGCAACGTCG
Organism: Glebionis coronaria; assembly: GCA_025667525.1. Taxonomy (NCBI): domain Eukaryota; kingdom Viridiplantae; phylum Streptophyta; class Magnoliopsida; order Asterales; family Asteraceae; genus Glebionis; species Glebionis coronaria. Next base: position 258,781,239 of record CM046875.1, on the reverse strand, counting down.
GGCGGGTACCGGTACCCGAGATGATAGAAATATCGGTAAGCGATGTCATTGTCGGCATAAATGAATGAGGAATCATTTTTGAACACTTGATGGAAAAATATTATCTTTTGATCGTCCAATGAAATAAGGTTGTGAAAACAGTGTTGTTGTTGTCAGTTTTTGTATGTTGTGAAACTTTCGTAACAATTGATATTGTGGAGCTTTCGTAACTGTTTTGAGATTGTGAAATCTTCGTAACAATTGATACTGCAACTTTCGTAAAAATCTTTATATTTGTGAAACTTTCGTAACAATCTTGATATTTGTGAAATTTTCGTAACAGATTGAAACTTTCGTAACGAATTGAAACTTCCGTAACAGATTGAACTTTCGCAACAGATTGAACTTTCGTAACAAATTGAAGCTTTCGTAACAGATTGAACTTTCGTAACAAATTGAAGCTTTCTTAACAAATTAACTTTCGTAACAAGTGAGCTTTCGTAACAAATTAACTTTCGTAACACTCTGAAATTGTGAAACTTTCATAACAAGTGAGCTTTTGTAACAAATTGAAGCTTTCGTAACAAATTACCTTTCGTAACCAAAGACCTTTCGTAACCAATAAACCTTCGTAACCAAAGAACTTTCGTAACCAAAGAAACCCTTTTACGAAACCCTTTTACGAAACTAAACTTTCAGAATTAATCCTAAAACCCTTTTATGAAAGGCAACTTTCGGAAGTAATCCTAAAACCCTTTTACGAAAGATGAACAATCTTAACAGTAACTCAAATATCTTTAAATGAATACCACTAAAACACCACACGAATCGAAATTTTTTTGTGATTTCTACTAAAACACGTAAACCAAATCACTACCATAATTTTGTAGATGATTTGTTTACAAACTAAACCATAAAATCACAAAAAAATTTCAAGATTCGAGATAAACTATCCTAAACCCACTAATACAATCAAAAACTAAATAACAACAAGAATCAAAACCTTAAATCACCCCATGGCTCTTGATACCAATTGTAGCATTAAGATAATCTAAGATCTATCAAGAGGGTTGTTGTTTTCTAGAGAGAGAAACTAGAGAGAGAGATGAGAGAAATGTGTGTTTATTATGAAAATGAGTAAAACAACCAACACCCTCTCCATCAAAGGAGAGGGCTTATATACCCAAGTCCTTAGTGGACTTGGGCCTTCTAACCCATGGACAGGCCCATGGGCTAGGTTGATAATATAAATGTATTAACTTTCTAACTACGAGCTTACAACGTTTAATAATATATTTGGAGTGACCGATACTTCTAATATACGTTTCAAACGTATTTCCAACAGTGGGAATCAAGAAAAATTTCGAACATATATCAATTCATTATTCAAACTATGATTAGTATCATTATCGAATCTAATTGACATGTTTTTGAGTGTAGACATGAATGTGGAGTTTTAATAATATACATCGAATCATAACTCACTCTTGTGTTGATGATGGTATATTGAATCTACTTGTTTAAATTGTTAGACTATTTTTGTTTAATAATTGCTTATAATACACAATGGAGTTGGTTTGACAACTTGGATGTTTCATCCGAAATACTCAAGTAATTTACACTACAATACAATTTGTAAATGTGTCATTTCCGAAAGACCAATCAAAAGTGTTCCTTTGTTTTGTGTAAACATTGTTTATACACTTTAAAGTTATTGGCCTCAATTCTATTAAGGTAAATAACCTTAACTAGACTTGTTTGACAAGATATGCAATGGTGCATTCTTAACCCTCATTAGTTTATGCATTGTGTCGCCATACACTCTTCATCCTTGGTACACATTATTAGGCAAATGTAGGAATTGCATTATGTCTAACTTGATAATGACTACCAGAGAATATATGCACTAGAATCTTAATTTGACCTAACGGTTGAATTACTTCCATGTGGAAAGTCGGGTTATTATATAACTCGTAAAAACGGTCGTGCTTAGTCTTAATTGAGAACCTCTAGTGATAGTCTCATACTCATTCTCTAAATTGGCTAAATGGCTCTTCCTATATATGACTAATGATAGTTTACCTTGATGAACTTTTTATGTTATTAGGAGTCTTTTTCTTTTGTAGCCATTAGGTTTTTCTTAGCCTTCTTCCTACGTGCTAATTGAAGCTATGTGGTTTTCCTTTGTGTGTGTTCTAGTTTTTATTGCTCTTTTGCCGAATTGGAAAAACTCCGTTATCCTCCTAAACACACCCTCTGTGGGCGGTTCTCTATAGAGACTGCGGCTCCATATCGATATGGAACCGCCGGTGGAAATATTGAACCGAGGGCAGAAGCAACCAAAAACGGGTTTTCTAAAACTTCCCAATTGTTCCAACACCCTTTGGAATCTTTGTGTCAAACCTTTGATCACTCCCAAAATATCTCGTGCTTTCTCCAATTAACCCTAAGCATTTTGTATTTCTTTCCCAAAGAAAAATGTATTTTTCACAAAATGAAAGCCTTGATTATCCATAATTTTCTCAAATCTCTTTCAACCCAAATTCACCAAAGAACACACCTTATCAAATCTTTTCTCATTTTAAGAAAATTCATTTTGGAAACTCTCCTTTTCCACCACTTCCCTTTGGTGTTCTTCCTCCATCACATGATTATGTCACACATCATGGAACATATTGTCTTTGTTGTCAATGTCAACATCTTGTCATGTCTTATATCTATGATGAGTTGAATTACAAGATTATCACCAAGCCTTCTCCACTAAATTCTGCCACCACCTTGTCTTTCATTTAAGCATGTGGATTGCTTATTGCTAAGACATCTAATTTAAGCAAACCTTAGGGTTCTTGTTGAACTAGGATTAAAATTATGCTTAAGTTATAGGCTTGTGTTTCATACATCTTTGTATGATCTTTATTTTCTTGTATTTCCTTTCATGTTTTTCAACATGATTTGTCTTTGGGTCTTGGATCTCGTTTTTCTTGTGATCTTTCTTTTCTTCTTTATTTTCTCACTCGGTTGTCAAGGAATGTGAGATTTAAATCTAATTCCTCTCCCAGTAAGATTGACAACTTAAATATTTCTCTTGAAATATTCAAGTAATTTTAACTTGCAAGTGCAATTGTTAAAAGTCATATCCGAAGCATTGACTTTCAAGCCATTTAGCATCTTATGTTAAATTGTTTGACCAAGTGATTTTCTTTTGAGTCGATAATCGGTTTTGGACACCCACTGTCCACGGTTCCTCAAATAACCTAGCGGCTCATTATTGATAATGAACCGCGGACCTATTTAACGAACCGCGTCCAGTGAGTCCCTGTGTTCGTTTTTGGTCTATCTCTATCTTTGACAAGTTTTCTTGAAGAATCCTTCTTTTCTTCTCTTTTGAGTTTCTTCTCTGGTTTTCCTTCAAGACTTCACTATCACCTAATAAGGTATAGTACTCTTGAATTATTTTGTGAAGTTATCCTTAACTTCTTTGTTGAGTCTCTTTCGATTTATTTTAGTCATGCCTCTCTAAGTTGAGTCTTTCTCTTCTATCCTTTCTAAACTAAGTCGAGTCGAGCCTCACCCTTTCCTCGTCATGTAATTGTTCTTTGAACATTGATATGAGTGATTTTACTCATATCATTTATATCTAAAAACAAACAATAAATGCATTATACATATGAATTTTTCCTTGTATGTGCATGTTTTGTTATTTCATGTGTGTAGGTACCAAGTTCACGAAAACCGGCAAAAATGACACGAGAATGAAGAAAAGATCAACAAAGCCAATTTTAAGTTCGATTTTAGCGGATTTAATCGTTTATGAAGATTTTGGGCCAAGTGGGTCCCACATTTGGGTATTGGGCCCAAAAGCCCAATAGAGTTGCTAATGGTTCTTAACTTTTGTTTAGCAAAAGCCCATTAGGCCCAAATATATCAATTTACATGGGACGGATGAAGTTTTGATTAAAATTGGGCCCAAGCCCAAGTGAATCTATTTTCACCAAAATAATAAACGGATGGAATGATCATCTTGGGCTTTGTATAACCCATTAGGTTATGAAAATATTGAACGATTGGAAAAGTTATTAAGAAAAACAGATATTTACTTGGTCAACAAAATGCGTTATTAACCACACACATTTTTTATCACTTACCCACACATTCACAGCATTTCGTTATTATCTATGTACTTCACCCTCATCACTCCTCTCCCAAAACTAAATAACCAGTAACCCTTTTCTCCCCTAACCCTAGTTACAAAATTAAGTTGGGGCTTTCATTGGTTCATAGCGCGTGAAGTACACGCTTGGGAAATTAATTCCCAATTAAACCAGAGATAGAAGATGGAGTAACCTGAGTGACGTGGTTCCCCTTCCTAGCCTGTGATTGGCTATGACACCTCACTCCTCACCAATCCACCAATAAGAGTTTGACAACTAGGCTTCAAAGAATCACAACTAGCACACTTGGTTGCCACGTTGGCAATCGTGTGTTAGTTGGCTAATATCAGCCACAAGATCAAGCAAGCAGAAGAAAGAGAAGAAAAGATACCAAATGACGATCAAGATTAAGGGTTTTGCTCACCAAACTCACCCAAGAGGGTTTGGGGTTAGCCTATAAAACCCCCAAATCTGTAATTGTTAATCATTCCAATTTTTACTTAAGGTTATAATGTTAAATTAGCTGTAGGGTTTATTGTATTTCAATTTCCATAGTATTGTAACATTTTTATTGATTTAATAAAAGTTTAATTTGGCAAAATCTTTCCGTCTATTTTGTTTCTGTTAAATTTTTCTATAAAATCTTCACTGTCTAGTTTTGATATTATAATAAAAAATATTATTTAATGAAGCTGAAAAGAAATATAGCTTGATTAAATGATAAAAGTAAGTTTTGGAATAAATCATTTATCCCCCTGGATAAATAAAAGTTACTGTTCGAGAGTTATGATGTTGGTGAATGGTGTTCGAATCGATGGTATTTGGTGGAGTGATGTTAGATGGTGTAGATTCGGTTTTATAAGAATGCTCAACGCACTTCTTCTACTCAAAGGTTTCTACAAAAGGTTTTAAATCCTTTTTAGTTATTTCTATTTTCATGATTTTCTGTTGCTGAGTTTATTCGATTGATAATCTATTACAAATGCTTAGTTAAGTGTTCTTAATAGGTCTGTGTTAAATATTGTAATTAACTGCTGCTAGTTTGTTATAATAATTTCTCGCCTGTGTTATTTGGATAGGTAAGCTGATTTGAGTGGTTATTTTGATGTATGATATTATGCTTTTAAATTGAATAGCTTTACAAATATGAGTTCTATTGGTTCATGAATCTGTTTGTTATGGGTTTATAATTACTAGCATTAGATTGTGTTACTGCTATGTGTCTGCTGATGCTTTTGTGAATATCTGATATGCTGAATAAGGAGATTTGATATTGCTATATTAAAAGTTTAAGAATAATGATATAAGTTGCTAAAGTTTGTCTTAAACTAATTTTGAATATAGTTGGTTAATGAAGAGCTTATCAGTTTATTCTCCTAAGTTTTTTATCTCTGTCTACATTTTTTTTAGTTTGCTGTGATATTGTTAAATTATAACTGATATTGTTCTAATCTATTTGTAGTTTGAGTTTGAATCAGGAATTGAGTGTTTTTGTTTTGTTGTTTTAATTTAGTTGTTATTAGTTATTTTTGTCTAGTTTATTGAATGGTTCATCTGTTATTTGAGCTTAAATGGATGTTCCTTCTTGCTGTTTTAAGTTTGTGTGAGTGCTTATTTTAGTTGTCCTTTTTGACTTGCTTATGTAGATAAGCTTTCAGATTCACTAATCTAAAGGCTCATAAGCTGATATACTTGTCAGCTTTCCAAGTTTATAATCAATAGTCACCTCCTATGTCTCCCATTTCTTTTTTTTCATTGTCAAAAATATAATCACAAAAAAATGTCCCTCATGGGACTTGAACCCATGACCTCATGGTTGAACAACCAACGTGTTTACCACTTGCTCTAGTATTCTGTTTTTGTTATAATATCCCTTCAATTATTAATATAGTAGGTTTGTGGCCTGTCAGATTATTTTAAATAGATTAAATACAATTTTTCCATTTAAGTATATTTAAATATTAGTTTTATAAATTACTTTTATAAAGTTTAAAAAAATAAGTAAATAAAAACAAAATAAAAATGTTTTATTAGTTTTAGAAATTAAATTAGTTTTTAAAATAATTAGATTTTAATTAAATTTGCTTTAAATAAAAATAGTGTTATAAATAGAAATTTACTTTTTAACAGATTTAATTAAATTTTAGATTTAAAATTATTTTTAAGTTAGTTTAAATGAAAATTTTAAAATATTGTAAAAGTGTTTTTATCAAATAGATTAATAATTGGTCTTAAATTGATAGTTTAAATTTTAAATAGCTTTAATTTTAAATAATTGTCTTTAGATGAATATAATTCGGGTTAACGATTCATGCACTTTAGGATTTTAATTTGTAGGATTAATTTTAGTTTAAAAACCGAAAAACAATTCAATTCAATTGTCCAAATCAATGCAAAGCGTCTCAAATTCACTCGATCTTCGTGTCAACGAACTTGGTTCATCATCGTGTTTAATTAAATCCGTCTTTGGTAATTTTAGTCTATTACTTTTTCCTAAAGGTAATTTTCTGTTTTACCCTATAACGTATCTAATTGACATATACTATCCACGATACATCAAAAATTTTGGCGCCGCTGCCGGGGACTTATGGCTCCAACGGTCAAGTTCCTCGTCAAAATCATGTTGCTCCACCGGTTCAAAATAGGTACAACAATGGGAATAATGGGAATAATTTTAACCGTGGTAACCAAGGGAATTACAATCAAGGAAATGGGTTTAATGCTAATCAAAACAATCAAGGTTTTCATAATAACCAAAATGATTTGTCAAGCTACATTAAAACAAATGAGGCAAATTTGAAAGCTTTTCAAAACAATGTTCAAGGACAAATGGCAACTTTAAAAAATGAGTTTCAAAATACGATCAAGGGGCAAAATAACAAGATTGAGCTTAACCAACAAAGATTTGAACAAAGACTAGAGCAAAACCAAAACCGTTTTGAACAAATATTAGAGCAAAGTCAAAATCTAATGCAAAAAAGTTTAGAACAAGGTCAAAACAAGTTGCTTTCGATGTTTGAATCTTTTATGAGCAAACCCTCCTCTTCTTCGGATGACTTACCTAGCAACACTATTCCAAACCCGAAGGGTGAGATGAAAGCTATAACCACACATAGTGGGAAGGCTTTAGACGGACCTTTGATTCCACATGTGAGTACCTCTCCGGTGAGGGAAGTGGAGCAAGAACCCGAGGTGGTTAAAGAAAAGGAAATTCCTATTCCACCAAAGGTAGACCAATTGACTTTTCCGGAACCCGAGCTTCTGAAGACTAAACCCACAATACCCTACCCTTCGAGACTTAACAAAGAGAAGCTCCGCGAAAAGACCAATGCTCAAATGTCTACGTTTCTTGAGGTGTTTAAGAAAATGTATATTAATCTTAGTTTCGCGGATGCATTGCTTAACATGCCTAAGTTTGCTTCAACCATGAAAAGGATGATGAACGATAAAAAGAAATTGGTTGAAGTGTCTACAACTTTAAATGAAAGTTTTTCCGCAGTTCTCTCTAAAAAGTTTCCCAAAAAGCTTGGAGACCCCGGTCAATTTACCATGTGATTTCCCTAATATGCAAGAATGCTTAGCATTAGCCGATCTTGGCGCTAGCATTAATTTGATGCCTCTTTCAGTGTGGAAAAGGTTATCACTTCCCGAGCTTACACCTACTAAGATGAATCTCGAGCTAGCGGATCGATCGACCGCCTTTCCAAAAGGTATAGCCGAGGACGTGTTAGTCAAAGTAGGAAAGCTCATCTTCCCAGCGGATTTTGTAATTTGTGATTATCCGGAAAATTCTCGTGTGCCTCTTATTTTGGGAAGACCGTTTTTAAATACGGCTAATTCTATAGTTTACATGAGAGCGGGGAAATTGACTTTAAGTTTTGATGATGAAAGTATCACACTTTATGTTGGTAATATCTCGAGACCTTCTTCCGAGGACGACGACGAATCAATCAATCAAATCGATGTGATTGATGTTGCTAGTGAAGAAGTTTCACAAGATATGCTTGGTTTTTCGGATATTTCCAAAAGTGGCAATCCCACTTCATCGAATCCGATTATCTCTTTGGCTAAACCTCCACTCACTCCGTTTGGGGGAGGGGAATTCGTTTTAGAAGAGCTCAAGGATAATGGTCATTCAAAAATCGATAAGGAAATTGATGATTACCTTAGCAAACCATTCGATCCTAGTGAGTTTGATAGTGAGAATTTTGATCCCGAGAGAGATATTGTGTTGATTGAAAAGTTGTTGAATATGGATCCTTTTGAATCACCACCTATGGAATTACAAGTTGTGAGTGAAATTGAGACTAAAGTGAAAACATCTATTGAGGAAGCACCCGAATTAGAACTTAAGGAACTTCCCACTCATTTGGAGTATCCTTTTCTTGAAGGAACGGATAAGTTACCGATGATTATTGCCAAGGGATTAAAGGAGAATGAAAAGGATGAACTTATTAAAGTGCTTAAGAAACATAAACGGGCCATTGCATGGAAAATCTCCGACATTAAGGGTATAGATCCAAAATTTTGTACTCATAAAATTCTAAAGGAGGAAGATTATAAACCCGCTATCCAAAATCAAAGAAGGGTCAATCCAAAGATTCATGAGGTGATAAAAAAGGAAGTCACTAAACTTCTAGATGCCGGAATGATCTACCCTATCTCGGATAGTCATGGGTTAGTCCCGTGCATTGTGTTCCAAAGAACGGAGGAATGACGGTTGTTACTAATGAGGATAATGAATGGATTCCTACTAGACTTGTGATTGGTTGGCGTGTTTGTATCGACTATAGGAAGCTTAATGATGCCACTAGGAAGGATCATTTTCCATTACCTTTTATGGATCAAATGTTAGAGAGACTAGCGGGAAATGAATTCTATTGCTTTTTGGATGGATTTTCCGGTTATTTCCAAATTCCCATTGACCCTCGTGATCAAGAAAAGACCACATTCACTTGTCCTTATGGAACATTTGCTTATCGTTGAATGCCTTTTGGATTATGCAATGCTCCGGGGACGTTCCAAAGGTGTATGATGGCCATTTTCCATGATATGATCGAAAAAACCATGGAGGTCTTCATGGATGATTTCTCGGTTTTCGGGGAGTCTTTCACTTCATGTCTCTCTAACTTAGAAAGAATGTTGCAACGTTGTGAGGAAACGAATCTTGTGCTTAATTATGAAAAATGTCACTTCATGTGCAAAGAGGGAATTGTGTTAAGACATAAGATCTCTAAGGTCGGTATTGAGGTTGATAGGGCTAAAATCAACGTGATTGCCAAATTACCTCAACCCACCACCGTTAAGGGAGTTAGGAGTTTTCTCGACCATGCCGGCTTCTATAGACGTTTTATACAAGACTTCTCTAAGATAGCTCCGGCCTATGACCCATCTTTTGGAAAAAGAGACTCCATTCCTCTTTTCGGATGAGTGTATTCAAGCCTTTGAGATGCTTAAAAAGAAATTAGCCGAATCACCAATTTTAGTTGCTCTGGATTGGAACCTACCATTTGAAATTATGTGTGATGCTAGTAATTACGCGGTAGGTGCGGTTTTGGGGCAAAGTAAGTCAAAACATTTCTTGCCTATACACTATGCAAGTAAGACTATGACGGATGCTCAAACAAAGTACACTACAACGGAAAAGGAGTTACTTGCCGTTGTGTATGCTTTTGAAAAGTTTAGACCATATCTCGTCTTGTCTCAAACCATAGTGTATACAAACCACTCGACTATCAAATATCTTTTTAGTAAACAAGATGCTAAGTCGAGGTTGCTCCGGTGGATTCTCCTCCTTCAAGAATTTAATTATAAAATTCTAGATAAAAAAGGAGCCAAGAATCTCGCGGCCGATAATTTATCTCTACTTGAGCATCCTCACCAAAGCAATCGAGAGAATAAGGAAATCAATGAAACATTTCCTCTCGAGACGCTTGGTATGATTACTTTTCGTGGTGATGATAGTACCCCATGGTTTGCGGACATTGCAAATTACCATGCGGGGAAGTTTGTGATCAAGGGTATGTCGTCCCAACAAAAACGAAAGTTTTTCAAGGATATATCTTATTACTTTTGGGACGACCCCTATTTGTTTCGTTTGTGCGCGGATCAAGTGATTCGTAGGTGCGTGTTTGGAAAAGAAGCTCAAGATATTCTTAAATCTTGTCATGAGGGACCCACCGGGGGACATCATGGTGCCAACGCCACCGCAAAGAAAGTATTTGATGCCGGCTTCTTTTGGCCTTCCATATATCTTGATGCCCAAGACTCGATAAAGACTTGTGATGCTTGTCAACGTCAAGGAAAGAACTCACAAAGGGATGAAATGCCACAAAACATTATCCAAGTTTGTGAAATCTTTGACATTTGGGGGATCGATTTTATGGGGCCATTTCTATCTTCGAAAGGAAATAAGTACATTCTCATAGCTGTGGACTATTTCTCTAAAGGGGCTTGAAGCTAAAGATTTACCCACGAATGATGCTCGAGTTGTGGTGAAATTTTTGAAACAACTCTTCGCTAGGTTTGGAACTCCACGGGCTATTATAAGTGATCGTGAGACCCATTTTTGTAATGAACAATTTGAAAAAGTTCTAAAGAAATATGGTGTCACCCATCGAATTTCTACGGCTTATCACCCTCAAACGAGTGGTCAAGTTGAGGTTTCAAACCGTACTCTTAAAAGAATTTTAGAGCGTTCTATTGGAGAAAATCGCACTTCATGGTTGGATAAATTGGACGATGCATTGTGGGCTTTCCATACGACTTACAAGACGCCAATTGGTTGTACACCATTTAGGTTGGTCTACGGAAAGGTATGCCACTTGCCAATTTAACACGAACATAAGGCGTATTGGGCTCTTAAGCATTGTAACTTTGATTTTAGGACCGCGGGTGATCATCACAAGGTTCAATTGAATGAACTAAGTGAATTAAGGGATCAAGCTTATGAAAATTCTTTGATCTATAAGGAGAAGACTAACAGGATTCATGACTCTAAGATCAAAAACCGCATTTTCAATGTTGGTGATCAAGTCCTCTTATTTAACTCTAGACTTAAGATTTTCTCGGGCAAGCTTAAATCCCATTGGTCCGGACCATTCACCATTTCACAAGTTTTCCCTTATGGCACTGTTGAGCTTGCTAAAAAAGACGGGCCTAACTTTAAGGTGAATGGTCATCGTCTGAAACACTACTTTAGAGGGTGTAGAAACTAGAAGGGGGGGGGGGGGGTTGAATAGTTTCTTATAATTTACTTGTTAAAAGGTGGTTTTCAAAAATCCTTTTTCAAAAAACTTAGACTTGAGGAAATGTGTGAAATCTTCTTATGCACAATATGAACAATGATAGTGTAACTAAGCTAATACTAACAAATATATATGCACAAAGAATAAAGAATGTAAAGAGTTAAGGGTAAAGAAAGATCAAACCGAACACCAAGGATTTATAGTGGTTCGGCAACGAAGCTCACTCCTCGTTCCTACTCCACTCCTCGAGTACTCCTTACTCGAGAGTTCACTACACAACAAGCTCCTTATGGTGGAGAAAACCGTACACGTCGCTTAACCAATTTCCGACTCTAAGCTAAAGTCGAGCCCTAATGGTAGCTAGGACCAATCTACACAACTATACTTAGTACATACACAACTTCCAAATAGACACAACTACTTGGATCTTCTCAACTAAGATACAACAACAAATGTATAAAAGTAGATCTTCAATGGATTTTTGGTGGTGGACTCAACACTTCACAAGGATAGTGTTCTTCTCTTTGTACTTGGAGAGGAAGGGATGGAAGAACAAGATTCACTTCTTAAACAAGTAGTAATCAAACAAATGATCAAAAATTTGAGTGATTAAAGAAGAGAGTTTGAATCTGGAAATAGATGTGCAAAAGAGGTGAATTAAAAAGCTGAGAATGGTCCACTATTTATAGGACAAAGGGCCAACGGCTATATCTGCCCGCGGTACCTTATCTTAGCCCGCGGTACCTTATCGATAAGGAACCGCCTTGGAGCTAAGGTACCGCTGGACTAGACTCCGCTCCCTTTTGTCCTTTAGTGGTGGAGGTCATATCTGGTTTAAAAAATATCCTGATAGAATATTCCTAACCAAATAAGAATATGCCATTTTTAAATTTTCAAATAATTAATTTAATAAAACATTTTCTTAAAAAGAAAGTTTAATAAAAACTTGTTACACTTAATAAAAAGTGAGTTTTAAGAAAAGATTAAATCACTTGATCACTTGATTAAGGTTAGTACTTGTTTATCCATACCTAAGTGAAAATGGGTAAAATGAAAAATACTTGAACTCAAGAATTCGTTTTTCGTTGTTCTCGTAAATGCTTGTTTTTACATATTGTCGTAATAAAAACTAAGCAAGACCGAAAAATGCAAGTAACGATTTTAGACATTATTGCATTAACAATCTCCCCCTTTTTGATTCCGACACTACATAAACTCAATCACACAAAAAACAAGATTTTCGAAGACGAGTTTATTCATTTCTCCCCCTTTGTCGAAGCAAAAAGGTTGCACAAGTCGGTATTGAAGAAACGGACTTTGCAAAGACTCCCCCTTGGTGCTTACTCCCCCTAGCTTGGGGCACCGAGGAATTGAGATATGGTGACAAGCTACATAGAAGGGTTAGTTGAACAAAAGAAACAACCAACAATATATAGCAATAGGTCACAAAAAATAAAAGAGAAGAAAACACAAAGACAAAGATCCAAGATAGGTTACTAAAAGAACATCATACAAAGAAGTATGGAAAAAGAAACAAGCCAAAAGCATAAATCTAATCCTAGTTATTCTAGAATTCTAAGATTTTCTTGAATTTCGTGTCTTGTGGATAAGCAACCAATGCTTATATTAAAGACAAGGTAATGGCAGAGGGTGGTGGTGGTGGCTTGTTGGAGGTCTCATAATCATAGTGAAGAGGAGGCTTGATTAAGAGACTCTTGAGGTAGCTCAACTCCTCATAGATGTGTGCCATTGCAAGATGTTGATATTGACAACAATGACAATATGTTCCATGGTGCATGACATTATCATGAGAAGGAGGAAGAACACTAAAGGATGGTGGTGGAAGAATAGATGTTCCACAATCAACATTCTTGGAAGGAGAGATGTGATTAAGAGTGTTCTTGGGTAGGTTTGGATTGTAATGGTTTTTGGGTGAGTTGGGATTGAAAGCAATTGGAGAAAATGTAGGAGATTCAAGGCTTTCATTGGGAGAATAAGACATTTTGGGATGTGAGGTAATGAAAAATGCTTATGGTTTAAATAGGGAAGGCTTAGGGTATTTTTGGGGTGGTCAAAAGGGTTTGAAACAAAGATTCTCAAAAATGTTGGAGCAAACCTGGAGTTTCAGACAAAAACCCGAAAAAGGAAGGCACTGTAGGCGGTTCCTTATCTAGGCTGGCGGTACCTTATCAATAAGACACCGCGGTTCACATATGGAACCGCCTGAAGAGGCTGTGTTTGGTGTTTGGAGGAAGATTTTTCAGCAAATCTTATTTTTCTAGTCTAACTTATCATAGGGATATGCTTAAAAAGCAAAGATAGACAAAGAAAACATATACAAACTTACCAAATAGAGATTTGACCAAAGTACATGGATTAAAAGATCGATGTAGGAGGTGTGTAAGACAAGACCTTAAGTCATGACACAATTATTCTCCATGATTCTATCTTGTTCTTGCTATGTTTGAGAGAATCATACATATGAATTATGTAAGCTCTAGATTAATAGCGAGAATCTATGAAAAACCATTTTTAGATTGAATTAACAATGTCAAAAGCATTTCTCAACCATTTTCGAAAGAGAGGGTTTATCAAAAAGAGTTTGGAAGACTCAATGACTCAAAGTGGTAAAATGAGACACACAAAGAGAAGAAGGTAATTAAGGAAGATGTTCCATTAATCCTAGACCTAGACGCAAGTAATTAAAAGGTTCCCTCTTAAGTGGCTTAGTGAAGATGTCGGCTAAGTTGTCCTCGGAGGGTACCTTCTCAATTGAAATGTTCCCCTTTTGAACATCATCCCTAAGGAAATGGTGTCGAATTTCTATGTGTTTGGTTCGCGAATGTTGCACGGGATTCTTGCTAAGGTCTATAGCGCATTTATTATCGCACATGATGGGAACATCATCAAGAGAAATCCCGTAATCAACAAGCGCTTGCTTCATCCATAGAGCTTGTTGCCATGCTTTTTCGGCACTCACATACTCGGCTTCCGTGGTGGATATTGCAAGAGTGGTTTGTTTCTTGGAGAACCAAGAAGTTAAACAACAACCCATGAAGGTACAAACTCCACTAGTGCTTTTCCGGTCCACATAGTCTCCCGCATGATCCGAGTCCGCGTTGACAATGGTTTCTACGCCGGTCCCTTTAGGATACCATAATCCTAAATGTATAGTGCCTTTAATGTATCGGAAGATACGCTTAACCGCTTCAAGGTAAGAGGTTTTGGGAGCCTCTTGGAAGCGAGCACAAAGGCAAACACTAAACATGATATCCGGTCGACTTGCCGTTAGGTACAACAGACTACCAATCATACCTCTATATTTGGTGTTGTCTACCGACTCACAATCATCATCTACGGTGAGTTTAGTATCCGAGGCCATAGGGGTCTTCATTGGTCTAGATTCTTCTAATCCAAATTTCTTTAGCATTTCTTTAGCGTACTTAGATTGACTAAAGAAAATACCATCGTCCATTTGTTTAATTTGGAGTCCTAAAAAGAAGTTAAGTTCTCCCATCATACTCATTTCAAACTCATCATGCATGATTTTGGCAAAGTCATCACACAATTCTTGACAAGTTGAGCCAAATATAATGTGATCAACATATATTTGTACGATTATGAGGTGAGAACCTTTCTTCTTTGTAAAGAGCGTATTGTCAACCATCCCCATGGTATACTCATGTTTAACAAGAAACGCTTTAAATCTATCATACCAAGCTTTGGGTGCTTGTTTGAGACCATAAAGTGCCTTCTTAAGCTTGTAAACATGATCCGGTTTCTCAAAATCAATGAAGCCGGGAGGTTGAGCCACATATACCTCGTCATTGATCAAACCGTTTAGAAATGCACTCTTTACATCCATTTGTTGAAGCTTAAAGTCTAAGGCACAAGCGTAGGCTAAAAGGATTCTAATTGATTCTAATCTAGCTACCGGTGCATATGTCTCGTCATAATCAATCCCTTCTTGTTGATTATAGCCTTGTGTTATAAGTCTAGCTTTGTTACGAGACACAACACCATTCTCATTTAACTTATTCCTATATACCCATTTTGTTCATATAATGGTAGAACTTCTAGGTGAACGAACAAGTTCCCAAACATCATTGGCAACAAATTGATTCAATTCTTCTTGCATCGCAATGACCCAACTTTCATCCGTCAAAGCTTCTTTAACATTCTTTGGTTCAATCAAGGAGAAAAAACAAAAGAAGTTGCTTTGGTTTTGGACTTGAGATCTTAGGGTCCTTTAATTTAAGCACCAATGACATTATTGAGAGTATGATCCCTAGAATCCTTAATGTTTACTTCCTTTTCAACACTAAGGTCTTCAACTCCTATTTTTCTAACCTCTTTGGCTTTTACTACTTCTAATTCATCCAAGTCATCATCAACCAATGGTGGTGTCTTGGGTGAAGGAGGGGTTTCATCAAAGGTTACGTTGAGTGATTCTTCAATAACCCCCGAGGTTCTGTTTAGGACTATGTAGGCTTTGCTAGTTTGGGAATAACCTAAAAGGATACCTTCGTAAAACTTTGGGTCAAACTTGGTAAGGTAGTATTTGGTGTTGAGGATAAAACACTTGCTTTCAAAAACCCTAAAGTATTCCAATGAGGGTTTCTTACCTTTAAGAATCTCATAGGGGGTCTTTCCTAGGAAAGTTTGAATAAGAATTCGGTTGAGAATATAAGTCGATGTGTCCACGGCATTGCACCAAAACTTTTGAGGCAAATATTTCTCGTTTAACATCGTCCTACTCATCTCTTGGAGAGTCCTATTCTTCCTTTCAACTACCCCATTTGATTGTGGAGTGCGAGGAGCCGAGAAGTTATGGGTAATACCATGAGCTTCACAAAAGGCACCAAATTGCACTTCATTATCAAATTCCCTACCATGATCCGTCCTAATAGAGACAATTGAACATCCTAGTTGATTTTGAATTCTTCGACTAAATATTTCGAAGTGATCGAAAGCTTCATTCTTAGATGCCAAAAATCTAGTCCAAGTGAATCTAGAATAGTCATCAACTATAACTAGGGTATAAATGTTACCTCCATAACTCCGTATGGCGGAAGGTCCAAAAAGATCCATATGTAGGAGCTCTAAGCACCGAGAGGTCGAAACCAAATTCTTGGCTTTGTGACTTGAGTGAACTTGCTTTCCAACTTTGCAAGCATCACAAAAGTGACTATCAAACTTAATCTTGGGGAGGTGTCTTACCAACTCCTTAGAGACTAAAGATTGAATTAAACGCATATTAGCGTAAACTAATCTCCTATGCCAAAGAGTAGAACTATCATCTATAGTTGCAAGACATATGTTGTCTTTTGACTTCTTATTGACCTTCATAACATAAAGCCCATGCTTTCTAATACCTTTTCCAATGACCTTTCCATCTTTTACGATTTCACTGTCATATTCCGAAAAGATGACCTTACACTTATTATCACAAATTTGACCTATACTTAAAAGGTTAAACCCTAAGTTATCTACGTGCTCAACATTTTCAATGGTCATGGAGTCAAGAGAAACCGTACCTTTGCCAATGATATTACCACGTAGACTACTAGCGAATGTGACGTTGCCTCCATCATATGCTTTGTAATGCGAGAACAAACTTCGATTACCCGTCATGTGTTTAGAACATACACTATCCTTAATCCACTCATCGGGCTCCAAATCAATTCCCAAGCATATCTAGGTAACAACACAAGATCAAACATTTGGTCCCCAATATCTCATGGGTCCAAAATTGTTAGTTCCAAACATCCCTTGCATTTGGTTGGGATGCATGAATGAAGGAGGGGTTCCCCATGGAGAACAAAATGGAGGAGGGTAGTAATTCATGTAACCATTTTGTTGTTCATTATTTCTCCTAGGTGTATTTGATCTAGGTTTAGAGTTATGATCATTTCTTCTAGGTGTTGGGGTTTTACTTCTAGATCGTGAATTGTTTTGATTATCTCTTCTAGGCGTTGTCTTTCTACTTCTAGGCTTAGACTCATTCCGTACTCTAGTTGGAGTAGAAGATGGTCTAGATAAACTTCTATTTCCCATGAGAGGTTTACTCAATGGCTTGTAGAACTTATCAATAGCATTGTCGTCAAGTATGGGTAATTTTACCTTATTAACAATAAGATGCTTTGGTTTTTCACCTGATTTTGACTTTTCAGAAAATTCATGATTTTCACAAAATTCATCTTCTGGCCGCGGTACCTTATCTATGGCGGCGGTTCCATAGTGATAAGGAACCGCCCCATACAATCTGGGACCGCGTACAGTGGGTGATTTTTGTGAAAATCTGACTTGTTTAGGTTCACTTGTTGAGGCTTCATTTGAGTTAAAACCTAGACCAAGTCTTTCCTTAGAATGAACTTGTTTGTTTAACATATCATCAAGAGCACTAGTACCTTTCATGAACTTTTCCAATTTAATGGAGGTGCTCTTGAGATCTTCATTCTCTGATCTAAGTTTCTCACAACTTAAGCAACCTAAATCCACTTCTTTATTTTTCTCAAGTATTGCCAATTTCTCCCTAAGTTCACTGATCTCATTTTCAAGCTTAGTTTTGGTTGATTTTAAGGTTTTATTATTTTCTATGAATTTAAGACTAAGTTTGTGTAAACTATCATATTTGCCTTCGAATTTAATATCATCAAAAGTGGAGCTATCATTGCTATAATATTCGGTTTCGGAATGTACCTCTTTAGAATTGTGAGCCATAAGACATTTCTCCTCTTTGGGGTTGTCATCGTCATCTTCACCGCTATCGCTCCAAGAGCCACTAACGAACACCGTGTGATTCTTATCACGAGAGGTCTTTGGACAATCACCAATGAAGAGATTTGGATCACCACATCTAAAGCAATTCATATCACCTTTTTCTTTCTTGACAAACCGATTCTTTGAGAATAGTTTCTTATCATTGTTGGGTTGCCTAACTTGTTGACCTCGTCTCTTGAAGAACTTCTTGAAATCTCTCACCGCCAATGCATACTCCTCGCCATCGTTATCCGAGGAACTATCATGGTCACTTTGTGCCTTCTTGGCTTTAAGTGCAAGAGATTTTCTTTCACTCTTGGTTTTCACTAATTCCGAGTCCTTCAAAATTATCATCTCATGAACCTTCAAGTTGCCTATGAGTTCATCGAGTGATAAAGTTGAGAGATCTTTCGACTCTTCAATCGCCGTGACTTTTGCTCTCCACTTTGGATGTAAAGCCCTTAGAAACTTCCTAACATTGTTCTTGCTAGAAAAACCTTCATCAAGTGATTTTAGACTAGTAATAATGGTGTTAAACCTAGCAAATGCACTATCAATAGTTTCATCTTCTAAGATGACAAATTGTTCATATTGTTGGACAAGAAGATCGATTTTGCTTTCTTTGACTTGGCTATTACCTTGGTGGGTTACTAAAAGAGTGTTCCAAATATCTTTAGCGGTTTCACACATAAAAATTCTTTCATACTCTTTCTTAGGCAAAGCATTATAAATCACCATTTTAGCCTCATTATTTTTTGAAAGTTTCTTTTTAGTGTCGTCATTAGCTTTGTCAAAAGTGACCAATTCTTTTGTTTAGAAACTTCATTAAATTGATAGGGTAAAAAATCAACATTGGTAATAACATGCCAAAGATCTAAATCTTTTGATTTCACATAAGTTTCAAATCTATTTTTCCAATAGATAAAACTATCGGTTTCAAAAAGTGGTGGTCTTTGCATAGATTGACCTTCTAGGTATTTGTTGGAATCCATAGATCGATTCAAGTTTTAAAATACAATATACTTTAAAAATTCTTGAGCAACCACGCTCTGATACCAATTGTAGAAACTAGAAGGGGGGGGGGGGGTTGAATAGTTTCTTATAATTTACTTGTTAAAAGGTGGTTTTCAAAAATCCTTTTTCAAAAAACATAGACTTGAGGAAATGTGTGAAATCTTCTTATGCATCATATGAACAATGATAGTGTAACTAAGCTAATACTAACAAATATATATGCACAAAGAATAAAGAATGTAAAGAGTTAAGGGTAAATAAAGATCAAACCGAACACCAAGGATTTATAGTGGTTCGGCAACGAAGGTCACTCCTCGTTCCTACTCCACTCCTCGAGTACTCCTTACTCGAGAGTTCACTACACAACAAGCTCCTTATGGTGGAGAAAACCGTACACGTCGCTTAACCAATTTCCGACTCTAAGCTAAAGTCGAGCCCTAATGGTAGCTAGGACCAATCTACACAACTATACTTAGTACATACACAACTTCCAAATAGACACAACTACTTGGATCTTCTCAACTAAGACACAACAACAAATGTATAAAAGTAGATCTTCAATGGATCTTTTGTGGTGGACTCAACACTTCACAAGGATAGTGTTCTTCTCTTTGTACTTGGAGAGGAAGGGATGGAAGAACAAGATTCACTTCTTAAACAAGTAGTAATCAAACAAATGATCAAAGATTTGAGTGATTAAAGAAGAGAGTTTGAATCTGGAAATAGATGTTCAAAAGAGGTGAATTGAAAAGCTGAGAATGGTCCACTATATATAGGACAAAGGGCCAACGGCTATATCTACCCGCGGTACCTTATCTTAGCCCACGGTACCTTATCGATAAGGAACCGTCTAGGAGCTAAGGTACCGCTAGACTAGACTTCGCTCCCTTTTTGTTCTTTAGTGGGGGAGGTCATATCTGGTTTAAAAAATATCCTGATAGAATATTCCTAACCAAATAAGAATATGCCATTTTCAAATTTTCAAATAATTAATTTAATAAAACATTTTCTTAAAAAGAAAGTTTAATAAAAACTTGTCACACTTAATAAAAAGTGAGTTTTTAGAAAAGATTAAATCACTTGATCATTTGATTAAGGTTAGTACTTGTTTATCCATACCTTAATTGAAAATGGGTAAAATGAAAAATACTTGAACTCAAGAATTCGTTTTTCGTTGTTTTCGTAAATGCTTGTTTTTACATATTGTCGTAATCAAAACTAAGCAAGACCGAAAAATGCAAGTAACGTTTTTAGACATTATTGCATTAACACAGGGGACATACCTACGGAGGTTGTTCCGTATCTTCAAACTTTCCCTAAGGACCAATGAATGCGGGGATCGAGTCGAGCTCATGACTCGGTTAACAAAAACGAGGTGCCTTGTGGGAGAGTCCCATACATTCTATCTTCTTTCTATTTTATAACACTAATAAGGCTTGATCTTTCAAGCTCGTGCTCGTGTTTTGTTGTGTTGTGAATCTTAGGTATGACCCTAATCATAGAAGACTCTCGTGTTCGCTTTTTGCCGGTCCACTTGATCTTCCATACTTTGATTTCCAAAAAGGGGCACACTCTCTATCCTTTGATTTTAATCGACTAACGTTTTATCTTGAGGCATAATTAATAAACGACTTATAGATTTGCGTGCTCTTTCTATGTTAGGATTTTGCATTAGACTCTTAGTGTATAGCAAGGGGGTGTTACTCTTGAGCTAAAAAACATTGAGGACAATGTTTGGTTTTATCATGGGGGAGTTAATCGATATAATCGCTTGCAATTGCTTTTGTCGTGTCCAAACGTAATCGTTTTTCTCGTTTTTCATAATATTTTAGAATTTCTATTGTTATTTTTAAGTTTTAATAAAGAAAATAAGTGCTTTTGACACGAATGTAGGCTTTCCGTTGGTGAAAATAAAAATAGTTTTTGACTCGACTCGGTTTTTACCTTAGCTTTTCCTTAACGTGTTTGAATTAAGTTTTGCTAGGCTTTTATATAGGGAACTTTAAAACGCGAAAGTCTTAACTCATACGATTTAAGAACAAGAACGTTTCGCAAGTTCCTATAATTGATCCTAGAAAGTCGTTTATCAAGGGAACTTTAAAACGCAAATTCTAAAACTTGAAAAAGTATAAGAAGATACAAGATCCTATAGATGACTTGAAAACCCAAAACTTCGATTTAATAGGCTAAGTATCCATTGATTTCACACTTTTGAAATTTTACAATATGGAGAACAAGAGATGATAGAGTTTAATCATAAGTTTCTAAAACTAATTCTTCTTTATGTAAGTATTTTTGTGTTTGATTTAATCTTCTCGTATTTATTTTCCACGATTGAATAATAATTGCTTAATAAATGAAGTTTTTAGCGGTTTAGACTTGATATCTTAACTCGTAACTCCTTCTTTTTCTTCCCTTGTAATTAAAGTGAGAACACATTAAGGGTGTTAGCGTCATGGACTTTTGATCATGGGATTGCAGAAATTTGGCTTACTATACATATCATAATAATAAGAAGAATAAATAAAAACATGTTCTCTAGGAGCCTTCGTGTGGGAGTCATGTAGCACTAACCTTGTCATTAGAGCCTTAGGGTGTATGTCATGGGGACATGTTTAATAAAAATTGCTTCATCATCATGAGCCATAAGGTGGGATGGTGAATGTCAATTCCCTTATTTTTGTCCAAGGAGCTTTCGGGTGTGGATTTTAAATAAGGAGCAGAATTATATCTTAAAGAGCCACAAGGTGATATGATGTAGTTGTTGCTAACTCCATTAATAAGGTCATAATTGACTTTGGAGGTTTTATTGTTGCTTTTAAGTAGTCCAATTAGCCAAATTTCGGGTCCGAGGATTTATCCCTCAAATCGTGTTAAGTTATCCTTGATGTGGGCTTTCAACGGTTTTTGAAGTCGAGGTTAGGTTTTGAGTGTTGAGTTTACATCGTTTTTGCCTTCAGTTTTGGATTAATAAATATCAAATAAGTCAAATGAGCCTTTGGGTGAATGACAAATAAAATCTAGAGATACAATTAGGAATAATAGGAGATTGAGTTTAACACAAATTACTTGTATGAGTTGGTTTAATTTTGGGGCTTATGATTAGCAATGATCTTGTTTTTACACTTGGTATAGAAAAGTGAAAAGTCGAGGATGATGAATCTATTTGAGTTTATGATCCTAATAGTTATTTAAATAATGAAAGTTTTACATTATGTCTTTTCAAAATAAAAAGTGTCAAAAAGTTGAATAAGAATGTAGTTAATGTTTTATTTTATCATTGCGTGAGGACACGAAATTACTTAGCAAGGGGGAGTTTGATATGAGTGATTTTACTCATATCATTTATATCATAAACAATGAATAAATGCATAAAATGTTTAAATATTGCCTTGTATATGCTTGTTTTGTTGTTTGGTGTGTGTAGGTACCGAAGTTCGCGAAAAGCGGCAAAAACCGACATGAGTTTGAAGAAAAGATCGGCAAAGACAATTCAAGACCGTTTTTAGTGGATTTAATCTTTATGAAGATTATATGGGCTTGAGGGTCCCACATTTGGACTAATGGGCTAAAAGGCCCATTAGTAAAATAAGTTATCTATACTTTTTATCAAAACCCTAACCATGGCCCATTAACTCTAAATATGATACGGGTTTAATAAATATGGGCTTCAAGCCCATATCATGGTAGCAATTCACGGGATGATTACTTGGGCCCTTTAAAACCCACTAGGGTTATTTAATTAACCGGTTGGAGTAGAAAAAAAAGTGTATAAACTTTTCACACTTGGTCAACGTTTACTCACCTCAACCACTTACTCTCACCAAACGAATATTTCACACACAAAATTAAATCATTTCGATACTCCCAAAGTTTTATCCTCACCTTCTCTTTCACCCTCATCTCTCTCCCCATTGCAAATAACCAGTTACATTTTCACTATTCACCCAACCCTAATTTACAAAATAAATTGGGGCTTTTACTATCTAAAGGCGCATGACATACACGCACCTCTAATTAATCCCTAATTAAACCGGAGATAGAAGATGGGATCAACCAGGGTGACGAGGCTCATCTCTTGTATATGATTGGCTCATACAACTCACTCCTCACCAATCCTCCAATAAGATGATGCCACCTCAGAGCACAACTAGCACAACTAGCACACTTGATTGCCAAGCTGGCAATCCGTGTGCTAGATTGGCTATTTACAACCGTGGGATCAAAGATAAAGAAGAAAGAGAAGAATAGACGGCTGAGATGCAAGATTCCCCTCAACAACCTTCATCAGCTAGCCTTGGGGGTTGGCTATAAAAACCCCCCATTTTCTGTAATTTAATTATCCAATTTTTTACTTTATTGTTATTATGCTAAATTAGGTTTAGGATTAAAATTGCAATTTTCTTTTCTTAAGTATTGTAAGCTGTTTTTGATATTAATAAAAAGATATTTCGAGATTCAATTTGTCGATTTAATTACTGTTGAAGTTTATTGCGTTTTATTCCCATCATTGATCTTATTTGGTATAATATTAAATATATTTGATCAAGCTAAATAATAGTTTGAGTTTAATATATTAAGTAAAAAATTGGTGAATGAACTTTCCCACTGAAAGTTTATAAAAACTGGCTCGAATATAAATTGGAATGATGTTTAATGGTTCGAATATGGTGGAAAATGGTGGTGCTGATTCGCTTCATTAAGACAGCTCAGCGCTGATCTTCTACTCAAAGGTTTACTCCATAAGGTTTTACTTCCTTTTATCTTTATTGTTTATATGCCTTAATAAATCTGTTTATTTGATTAAGTTTAATGTGTAGTTGAATCTGACTTTGTGGGTATGTTTTAGTTAGTTGTTATTTAATTTGTTTTAAATAAATGTTTTAGATAAATTTGTGTTTGAAGTTTATTATGCAAGTTTAATCTAATGGAATCTGAGTTTAGATTAGTTTTTGCAGATTTGCTAATGTTAAACTGTGAGTTTGATGTTTTTATTTAAGTTTTATTTGTATAACATTTGTTTTAATCAGTTTCTCATGATAGGACTTTACTAAGGTTAGAGTCGTTATGGATGAATAAGCATTATGCGAATTTCATCACTTATAACTTGTTCTGTGCTTCTGGTTTAACCTGTTCTTAATGCTTGCAAAATTGATTATTATTTGTTTGCTAGCTGCTGAATTGATATTTCTCTGTTAATAATTAGATTCATCCTACTGTTTGAACTTTAAATGCCTAACAATATCAGATATAGTTTCTGAGTATAGAATCATTGAATCTATTTTGTAGTTGTTGTATGATATGTCACTGGAAAATTGCAGTATTGATGGTGATCCATGAATAGTTTTGGTTCCACATAGTCTGTGAGCATCCATTTGTTAGCTGATTTGTTGACTGTATTTCTTTGAGTTTATCCTGATCTTATTCAGTTCTAAATATTTGATATTGCCTTAATCATGCGTATCTGCTGAGATTTTGCTTGGTTTATCCGTAGAGCTGATTTATTATGTTTTATCTGAATTTAGAGCTTAAATTCATTTTGTTAATTGCTGAATGTTCTGCTGAGTTTGTTTGGTGTTCATTTGTTTTAGTTAACTGATATATATTAGTGAACCATACGAATTGTATGGTACTGATATTGCATTCTGTCATTACAAATATATCAAACCAAAAAGGTCATTCATGTGACTTTGGTTTACGTTTTTCATTGTCAAAAATAATAATCATCCAAATATGTCCATCACTGGACTCGAACTTGTGACCTCCTGGTCACATGCCAAGTGTGCTAACCAACTGGTCTAGCACTTGTTTTTTTAGATTACAGTCAACTTAATGAATGTAGCTTAATTCATTTCGTCTAGCAGCTTTTAAATAGATTTTAATTCAAAGTTTTCATTTATTAATATAAAATAATTTGTTTTAAATAAATTTTATAAAGTTAAAATAAATATAAAAAAAATAAAATAAAAAATGTTTTTTCAATTTTTAGAAATTTAATTAGTTAGTAAAATATAGTTTTTAAATAATTAGATTTTAATTAATCTAGATTTTAAATAATATAGTTTCATAAATAGTTTTTTTAAAAGTGTAAAAGTATTTTAATTAAATAGTTTATTTCAAATAGATTTTTAAAATAGTCTAAATTTTTAAATAGTTTCATTTTTTTAATAATTGTCTTTAGATTAAAAATGGGGAACGATTCATGCACTTAGGATTTTAATTTGTAGGATTTAATTTTAGTTTAAAAACCGAAAACCAATTCAAATCAATTGTCCAAATCGAAACAATACGTCTCAAATTCACTCGATCTTCGTGTACAACGAACTTGGTTCATCATCGTGTTTATTTTAATCGTTTTTCTCGTTTTTCATAAAAATTTTAAATTTTTAGTGTATTTTTAAGTTTTAATAAAGAAAATAAGTGTTTTTGACACGAATGTAGGCTTTCCGTTGGTGAAAAGGAAAAATAGTTTTTGACTCGACTCGGTTTTTACCTTAGCTTTTCCTTAACGTATTTGAATTAAGTTTTGCTAGGCTTTTATATAGGGAACTTTAAAACGCGAAAGTCTTAACTCATACGGGTTTAAGAACGAGAACTTTTCACAAGTTCCTATAATTGATCCTATGAAGTCGTTTATCAAGGGAACTTTAAAACGCAAATTCTAAAACTTGAAAAAGTATAAGAAGATGCAAGATCCTATAGATGACTTGAAAACCTAAAACTTTGATTTAATAGGCTAAGTATCCATTTATTTCTACATATTTGAAATTTTACAGTATGGAGAACAAGAGATGATAGAGTTTAATCATAAGTTTCTAAGGTTAATTCTTCTTTGTATAAGTATTTTTATGTTTGATTTAATCTCCTCGTATTTATTTTCCACTCTTGAATATTAATTGCTTAATAAATGATGGTTTTAGCGGTTTAGGCTTGATATCTTAACTCGTAACTCCTTTTTTTTCTTCCCTTGTAATTAAAGTGAGAACACATTAAGGCTGTCAGCGTCATGGAGTTTTGATCATGGGATTGCGGAAATTTGGCTTACTATACATATCATATTAATAAAGAAGAATTAATAAAAACATTATGACAATGCGTCAATTTATGGTTGATAGTTTATTCTCAAGTGTTATTTAAAAATATTATTTTAATGTTATATTATGAACTCACTTATTTTTGGGAAGAAATTTGAATTTACATCTTGAAGTAGCATCGACTACGTCTAAACTGGAGGATTCTAGGTTACGTGCTTACGTTTACATACACCGTTTTGGTGACAGTCTGACATTTCAGGAAATAAATTTATCCGTGAATATTATTTTGGAATTTTAAATTTGTTTTGGTTCATAAACTCACAAATTTACGAGAAGAGATTAGGACTTACGATTATAATTTAACTTCCTTTACGACTAAACCGGAAACCTTAGGATTACGTATTTACGTTTTCGAACTCTGTTTTTGATGAGACAATTTTTATTAGATTCGTTTGTGCCGTTGATTCATAATTTATAAAAATGTTTTTCGTAAAACGACCCGAGGGCACGCAAATCGAGGAAACTAGAATCGAGAAGTACCCGTAAATTAGTGGAGATGAGACAAGTGGGACACTTGTCCCACCCCCACTAGCCCATGGCTAAAATAAGCCACAACACCATGAGGTGTCATACTAGTAGCTTACAAGTTACACTTGGTAACTTACTTAGCTAAACAATCTACAAAACCATTCAAGACTAAACCACTAACTTCATTTTCACTCATGCAAACCACCAAAATCCTCCCTCTCTTTCTAAATTCGTCCCATTTCAACCAAAAACACCCTCATATGATCAATTTTAACCATGAAATCATGTGTTATTCACACATATGATGAAGCCCTTTTTAAGCTCTATAGATTGGTGGTGATTTTAACATCCAAAGAGAAGTTTGCAAGATGAAGTAGGGCTGATTTTCAAAGACCAACATCTCCCTTGGTGATCTTGAATATTTGATACAAGAGCTCATAAGATTGGGTGACCCAAAACCAAGTCTTGATCCTTCCAACTACTTAATCTTGGTGGTATAAAGATTGTTCTTCCTATCCTCTTGTTATTTTGGTTAAGTAATCTTGTAATTTATTTATTTATGTATATGTAAATGATGATGAATGATGATGAATGATGATTAAAAATATTATGTGAGGATTTGGTGTTGATAGATTTGATAAACATGTGTAAAAAGATGGAAAAACCACATGTAAAAATGGTTAAATCTTGCTTAATAAGATGGCTGTATAAAAACAGTAAGTAACCAAATGACAAACTGATAAAATGGTAAAGTGAAATCAATATACAGTAAGTATTAGGTGTTATACACATGTGAGAGTTGGCCATGCAATAGAATCATAAAAATGAGTGAGATATGATCAAAACAAGTTTAGAGTGCAAATCTGCATACACTGTTTTGGACGAATTTATTAAAATATTTAGAGGTTGATTCATCAGTAGCTATAAAGGAATAAAATGAAGCACATATCATTTAGTTTCTGTGATAAAAATTTGAGGTCCTATCTCCATATAGAACTCTATATATGGACATTTTAGTGAACTTAAAATTTAGGACTGATTTTGTGAAATTAAAGTTTAATATTATTATATAAGCACTCAAATAAATATAGTATAAAATGTGAATTAAAACCCACTAACTTATATATTACATTTATATAAATATGTATAAGGATAAATAAATGGACATTTTATAAAAATGATAGTTTGGTAAGTTTTATAAGTTATAAAAACTATAAACATGATTTTTACGTCTTTTCGGCTAATACCGTAAAATTAACGTTTTTCGTCAATTAAAACTTAGACGGTCGGACCCATCTAATATAAACTTTTATAAACTCACATACTGATATATGAACTTATATAACAAGTTAAAACCGATGAAACCCGAGCTTTACAACATATAGACATTAACGGGCCAAAGTAGCCTTATTAGACTATAAACCCGACTAGCTAGTAAAACACTTATAAACTTACATATTGGGCTTAACCCATTTGGGCCCAACATGTAATGTATAATACTGATAATAAAAGTATAAAATGGTCTAATTTAAGGTAATGGACTTATAATAGGCTTATTGGGCCTAAAACATGTAAATAAGTAAAACTAGTATAAAAATGTTACCAACACATAAACACTATAATGAATGAGTAAAAATGTACAATCCCACTTGATCATCATCATATGTATAAAATCATATGTATACATAATTGTTATTTTTATAAAGTCATTGGACAAGAGTCTAAGACGAGTATTATTTGTCTAGGTTTCCGTGATTGAATCACGTACCGTACATCCGAATTGCCGATAACCCGCCTTCCCACATCAACGTGAGTTCATAGCCTCACAATCTTTTAAATGTTTTATAAACCCGCGAGGGAGATAACATGATTAGTTTTGATAAAATAGGACATCATTTGTCCCGATTGTTTGTTTATTGATTTCAACCCGAATGATTGTATGACCCGATGAATGATTATATGACCCGATAGATGATATGAAATAGATTATTAAAGTTAGGTTATGTCACTAAAAGTCTCATTAGCATGAATTGTGAACTACCGGGATTTGGTAGACGCTTATGCATATAATAGTACTATTTGGGGAAGATCACCCCAGTTCGCACCTTGACGGTTGATCCCCGTCATGCCACATTGATTGGTAAGCGAATTTATGTATGAGAAGATTTACACAAGCATGATTATTGTGACGACACGCTAATTTAGATGGGAAAATTGAGTTTCGGGCTAGCTACCCGTTGTTTATTGTAGTAAGGTGTTAGCCCTATATTTTATATAGTCGAACAAGAATGTAATAGGTCATCTTAGTCCTTAAAGGTCTTGTATTGTAATAGGTTAGTCGGGAAATCCGGGCTTTGACTTTAAGCTAATATTGTATAAGTTAGGGGCGTAAGCCCAAGACTAAGCCAAGCCCGACCCAAGTCACAAACCCACGGCTCATGGAAAGCCCATTGGTTTGTGGGTATATAAACCCTCTTCCTTGTGTGGAAGAGGGTGTTGGTTACCATTTTGTATCTCTCTCTAAAAGTGTTTAACCTTCCAAATTCTCTCTTGTTTCTCTCTCTACTTTCTTCTCTTTCTCTCTCTAAATATCTTTTCTAAATCTTGTGTTATGGATTGAATGGGAACAACATTTGGTATCAAGAGCCTATAGTGGATAGGTGATTGAAGATTCGTGTGGTGTGTTCTTAATTTTTCGTGGTCCTTTTGATCTATATATCACGTCCCAAAAAATTTTTCTTGTGTTTTTTATGGTTTTTTTCTTGATACAAATCTTCTACATAGTTGTGGTAGAGATTTGGTATTGTTACCTTGGCTAAAAACACAAAATTTTTGGGTGTTTTGATCATTTTTTGGCTTAAAATCACGAATTGGTTGAGTTTTGTCCGAGAAAAGTGGGAATTATTCCGATTAGGTCATCAGAAAAGGGCTTACATTTATTCCGATTAGTGTAATCGGAATAGGGTTTATACATTCCGATTGGTCATTCCAATTTGGACATTCCGATTTGTCATTCCGATTTGACATTCTGATTTGAGTATTCCAATTTGGACATTCCGATTGGTCATTCCGATTTGACATTCCGATTAGGGTATTCCGATTTGACATTCCGATTAGGGTATTCCGATTTGACATTCCGATTTGGCATTCCGACAAGGACATTCCGATTAGGGTATTCCGATTTAACATTCCGATTTGGCATTCCGACAAGGGTATTCCGATTAGGGTATTCCGATCAAGGTCATTCCGACAAGGGTATTCCGATCAAGGTCATTCCGACAAGGTTATTCCGATGGACATTCCGATGGGTATTTTGTTTGAGTAATTTTTAGACTTAGCCACTAGCTAGACTAGTTTCGGAACATCGTTTACACGAAGATTAAAAAAAAAAATTTCTTTTTTAGGTCAAGTAAAATCAAATTTTTCCCTATTAGTTTTTGGCTATTTCTAACTCAAATTCAAAATTTGGCGATACAAAATTTTTTTGGCTTACCGTTTTGTCAGACTGAGGAATTTATTGTCGGACTGAGAAAAAATTTTTTCTGGAAATTTCGGAATTTCAATTTTAACCACACATCATCACAACAAATCCACTAAGATCTACAATTCATTCACAAGTATTCACCATGTCTAACAACAACATCAACATTGCAACTGCTAATCAAATTCGTTTGGAACAAGGTGGCAACGGTAATCCACCTGTGCTCACTGCCGGTTGCTACGTTCAATGGAGATCTCGTTTTCTCAGATTTCTCGACGGAAAAGAAAACCCAACTGCTCTTCGTCACTGCCTTGAGAATCCACCTCCAGTTTTTGAATTCAGACCAATTACCACACAGGCAGAGGATGGTACTTCATCAACTATACGAGCTATGGAGGATTTTGACACATGTTCTGCTGAGAAAAAGAAACTCCTCCAAGCTGATGCTGTAAATTTCATACTCACTGGAATTGATAACGATATCTATTCCACAGTTGATGCATGTCCTAATGCTATGGAAATGTGGAATGCAATTCATCGATTGAAGCAAGGTGAGTCAATCAATGTTCAAGATCTCGAGACTAATCTACTTTGGGAGTTTGGAAAATTCACATCTGAAGATGGTGAATCCATTGACTCATATTACTCGAGATTCTACAAAATGATGAATGAGCTTGTCAGAAATCAGTGCACCATCTCCAATCATCATGCCAATGTTCAGTTTTTACTTCAACTCAAACCGAAATGGCAAAGGTTTGTGACTTTGGTCAAACAAAGGGAGGATATCAAGACTATATCTTACCACAAACTTTATGATATATTGAAACAACATCAGAATGAAGTAAATGAACTTAGAGCTGAAAAGGCAGAACGATCTGCGAACTCTATTGCTTTTGTGGCTGCTACTTCAACAAAACCCGTTCCTCGTCAACAACCAACTACTCATTCCTCGAAGTCATCAAGCTCATCCACCAAACCTCTAGCTGCTGCTAAACACAAAGCAAAAGCAATTGTCCCCACTCCACCTCCAAAGTATGACACCGAGTCAGATGGAGACAGTGATGATGAACAAACTTCAAGGGACAAGAAGATTGAAGAACTCATGTCTTTACTCACCACAACTTATAAGAAGATCTACAAACCTACCAACAACAACCTCAGATCATCATCCAATGCTAGATATAATCAGAGGTTGATGAATCAAGTTGGGGCTAGAGATACTGTAGGCACTCCGGTTGTGTAGAAGACTGGGATTCAATGCTTCAACTATAAGGGATTTGGGCACATGGCTAGGGAATGCAAGAAGCCAAAACGGGTTAAGGACTCAGGGTATCACAAGGAAAAGATGCTGCTGTGTAAGAAAGAAGAAGCAGGAATTCCACTCACAGCAGATGAATTTGACTGGCGTGATGACACTGATGATGAAGCCGATGATCAAGAGCTAGAGGCACATTATGTGTACATGGCAAAGATTCAAGAAGTGCTTCCAGAGACTGCTGATACTTCTGGACCTATCTTTGATACTGAGCCAATTGAAAAGGTACCAACGAATGATTACTATAATGTGTTTGCTAATGAACGACGGCATCCTGAGCAACCCGAAAGCATCAATGACACATATGTAATGGACACGGAGGATAACAATATCTCTACGGATTCACAGCATATGTGTAATGATGACGGTAATGCTGCTCAGGATACTGACTCGGATGAGGACCGTGATTTGCTTGCGTCTATAATTGATTCTCTAAAACATGAAATTGAGGAAAACAAAGAGGCTAATAAACGTTTGAAGCAAGCAAACACATCCTTAGCCGAGGATATAGACAGGCTTAAAGAGTGTGATTATGTAAAAGAAGCTGATCGACGAGTTGCAATAGCTAATGGTTTGGTATATGAACGTAAGGTGCTCAACGAACAATATTGTTCTGAAGTAACACACGAAATTCATATGTCAAAACAAAAGATATCAGAACTTGAAGAACAACTACTGCTACATAAACTCCAAATTACTGAATTAGAGTCGGTTAACAAAGAACAAACTGAGCTTTATAAAACTCGTGAAGAAAAGGATATTGAAAAAATTCTTGCTTTGGAAAAGAGAGTCGACACGTTAAACAACATTGTTTACAAAACGGGTCAGTCTATTCAAACTATGAATATGTTCAATAGAAATATGAAAACGAGTTTTGTCAAGCCTGAATATCTCAAGAAAGCTCAAAGTACCAAGCCTGCTCTTTATGATATCGGTTGCTATGTTGATAATCTTGCTCTTATGCTTTCCCCTGACTGCGACGAAATCATTCGTCAACAAGAAGAAAGTCGATCAAACTTAAGTGATTTAATAAACCTTTCTGATTCTGATAATTATATTAAGTTTGTTCCTCAAAAAGAACTTTCCAAAGAACAAAAAATGTACAATAGTGTTCCACCACCAAGTGATGAACCCCAAAAGAAAGTTTCTTTAAAAAGGAGTTTCAAAAAGCAATCAATTTTGTTAGAAAAGCGAATTTTGGATGAAAAACGTAAATGGGATGAGAAAATCAAAAGTATTCAGCAATTTGAGTTTATAAAACAAGGGGTTTTAATATTGTACAAAGGTGTCGTCGACTATGAAAAAGTTTCTAGGGATACCATTTGGAATATTAAACCTAACCCACAAGTAGAAGTCGTCATTCAACAATGTATTGTTCCAACCATTGATGATCTTTCAAAAAATGTGGAAATGTTTTATACAGCTCTCACTGAGGAAATGTTAACTGATTTAAGTTATGTTAAATCTCTTGAAGATGAAGTTGATTTTCTTCAAATTAAATTAAAGACACAAGAACACTAACTTTCTAACGAAATTGATCGACTTTCTAAGGAATATTTTTATGCTGACCATATGAATGCTATACTTGGTGTGTATACCGATCTTGATCAATATTGTCATGTAGCATGTCTAGTGTCAGAATCAGACGCGAAATGTCGCAATCTTGAAGTAAAGCTTTCGAAACAAATTCAGTCATATAACAAACTTTCGAAAAGTTTTTCTCAACTTGAGAAACACTCCATTTCTCTTGAACTTGCTTTACAAAAAGGTGAAAAATCTCATAATCATAAAAAGTGTCAAGAAATGTCAGCTTCTTCATTTCGTCTACTAAATGAAAAAGATTTCGAAATAAATAATTTGAAAGCTCAGCTAAAAGAAAGGGACATAGCCATAAGTGAGTTACAAAAACTCATTGAGAAAATCAAAGGAAAGTCTGTTTTGGGTAAACCATCCGCCGTTCGTCAACCGAATGCGGTTAAATGCCCTAAATCATCTATTTTAGGACAATCCCCACAGACTTTGCCTAAGATAGGAAATGATAAGAGTACAAATGTGATTGCACCAGGAATGTATAAGATGAACACTAAGCCCACTCAAACTGGAACATCGCGGTTACCTCAGAATACTAGGAAAACTAATCAACGTGTGTCTTCTTCTACAGGAGTAATCCCCACTACTAGCGTTAGTGGACCACAGCTTAAGATCAATAGAATGCAAGATAAGGTCATGCCTAACAATAGTCAAGGAAAGAAGTTGGAAGTAGAAGACCACCGTAGGAATTTTAAGTTTTCAAAGAATAAAACGTTTGTAACTGCATGTAATGACAGTTTAAATGCTAAGACCTCGAATGTTGAATTTGTTTGTGTTGAATGTGGCAAATGTGTTCGTACTTTCAATCATGATTCTTGTGCTCTTAATTATAATGGCGTGAATACTAGAACTAGGAAGCCTATTCGTATGCCCACTAGTACTAGTGAACCCACAAGAACTTTGAACCAATACACTAAGCAACCACTTAAGAAACTAAGTGCGCTAGAATCCACTACTCTACGTAAACAAAGCAGGTTAAAGAAGCTTTATCAGAACATGATTAGGACATGTACACGGGGGTATTCAAGATTTACACCACCCGGATACAAATGGGTACCTAAGACAACCCCCATTCTAATTGGGTCTATGAATGTTAGCTTGCCTTTAGAATCTAGGTCCACTACTATTTTGGAACCCGTTTCTATCAAGGGCTCCCATTTGTCAAATGCTACATTGTCTTCTAATTCTTCTGCAGGTCGTCGAAATCATCCTATTCATAATGGACTTTGGGTGCACAAAGCACATGACGGGCAATCTCAAGCTTCTCATTAACTTCGTGGAGAAGTTTCTGGGTACGGTACGACTTGGAAATGATCAATTTGCACCGATACTCGGATATGGAGACTTGGTTCAAGGGAATATCACTATAAAACGGGTTTATTACGTCGAGGGACTGAATCATAATTTATTCTCGGTTGGTCAATTTTGTGATGCAGATTTGGAAGTGGCTTTTCGGAAATCTACTTGCTATGTTAGAGACTACGATGGGAATGACCTTCTTACAGGTTCTCGTGGTTCTGATCTCTACACAGTAACTCTTCAAGACACATCTTCAACAAATCTAATTTGCTTAATGGCTAAAGCGTCATCATCTCAAGCATGGTTATGGCATCAACGATTGTCACATCTCAACTTTGACACCATCAACTTGCTTTCGAAGAATGATATTGTGACCGGTCTTCCTAAGTAAAAATTCGTCAAAGACCATCTTTGTTCTTTTTGTGAGTTGGGGAAAGCAAAACGGAAGTCTTTCAAAACAAAGACTACCCCAAGCTCAAAAGGACGATTGGAACTTCTACACATGGATTTATGTGGTCCCATGCGTGTAGAGAGTATTAACGGGAAAAAGTATATTCTCGTGATTATTGATGATTACTCTAGATACACATGGACTTTCTTCTTAAGGTCCAAAGATGAAACACCAGAGGTTCTCAAAAACTTTCTCAAGATGATACAACGCAATCTTCAAGCTCAAGTCTTAACCGTAAGAACGGATAGGGGTACTGAATTTTTGAACAAGAACTTGCAATCTTACTTTCAAGAAGAAGGCATCGAACATCAAACGTCTATTGCTCGAACTCCTGAACAAAACGGCGTTGTCGAAAGGCGGAACTGTACTTTGGTTGAGGCTGCTCGAACAATGCTCTCTGCTTCAAAATTACCGCTATTCTTCTGGGCTGAAGCAATTGCAACTGCCTGTTATACTCAGAATCGTTCTCTCGTTATCCCTAGACATGAAAAGACACCTTACCACATCATCAATGGCAGGAAACCTACTGTCAAATTCTTTCACGTATTTGGATCTTTATGCTACATTCTTAAAGACGGTGAGAATCTCGACAAGATGAAAGAAAAAGGTGATGCATGTATTTTGTGGGGTATGCGACATTGTCGAAAGGATATCGGGTCTATAACAAGAGAACAAAGATTATTGTCGAAACAATTCATGTGAACTTTGACGAATTTCCACACATGGTACTTGATCACAACAGCTCAAGTCCCGCTCCTCAATGTCCAACAATAGCACCTATACAAAACAGTGTACGTCCCGTGCAAGAATGTCAACAAAGTACTCCTACAGCAGACTCGACGGATACGACACAAATGAGTGAGTTGGTTGATTTATATGATCCAATGTTTGATGAATATTACTATGGAAACAATCATGTTGTGTCAAAGCCTTCCGCTATCAATACTGCTGATGTACCCGAACAAAATCAACAAGACACAACTGCCTCTACTTCAGCAAGCGTTGCTCAAGAGACTATTCCATTGGTTACTCAAAAAACTCAAGACACAATCATACAACCAACATCTCCAACCGTCAATGTTGAAAGAGGAAACAACAATCAAGCAGTCGATGTACAACCTGACGATGAAGAATTTATCAATCCGTTCGGTACACCGGTACACGAAGTCGGAGAGTCTTCTACTCAACATGTTGATCCGTCCAACATGCATACATTCTACCAACCATATCCATCCACTCACCATTGGACACGTGATCATCCATTGGAGCAAGTCATTGGAAATCCTTCACAACCGGTTCGAACACGCAGACAACTCGAAACCGATGGCGATGTGTGTATGTATGCACTCACCGTGAGTTCAACTGTACCTACAAACATCAAACAAGCCATGACTGATCATGCGTGGATTAAATCAATGCAAGACGAATTTCATCAGTTTGAACGCCTAAATGTTTAGGAACTTGTTGACCGACCCTATGGAATGTCAATTTTAGATTTCAAATGGATCTGGAAAAACAAACTGGATGAAGAACAAACCATCATCAAAAACAAATCTCGTCTTGTGGTTAAGGGATACCGTCAACAAGAAGGCATAGACTACGATGAATCATTCGCTCCAGTCGCTCGTTTGGAAGCAGTCAGGATATTCCTTGCTTATGCTGCACATAAGGGCTTCACGGTTTTTCAGATGGACGTTAAAACTGCTTTTCTCAACGGTCATTTGAAGGAAGAAGTGTATGTGAATCAGCCGGAAGGATTCATCGATCCTCATCATACTGACAAAGTCTATCGTCTCAAGAAGGCTGTATATGGACTTAAACAAGCTCCAAGGGCATGGTACGAAGAACTTTCAAACTTCTTGGTGTCCAAAGGATTCTCCAAAGGTTCTATTGATCCTACTCTCTTTACTAATAAATATGGGGATGACATAATGCTGGTGCAAGTTTATGTTGATGACATTATTTTTGGTTCTACGAACCCAAAACTTTCAAAACGTTTTGAAAAATTAATGCACAGCAGATTTGAAATGTCAATGATGGGGGAGCTAAAATTCTTTTTAGGCCTCCAGATTCATCAATCCCCACGTGGTATCTTCATTAACCAAGCTAAGTATGCTCAAGAGATACTTAAAAAGCATGGTATGACCTCATGTGCTCGCGTTGGTACACCATTTTCGACCACATCCCTAGACGCTGACTTGTACTCATATCCCGTAGATCAAACGCGATATCGCAGTATGATCAGGTCACTTATGTACCTTACAGCCAGCAGGCCTGATATTCATCATGCCACATGCTATTGTGCACGATATCAAGCCAGACCTACTCAAAAGCACCTCAAAGAGGTTAAACGGATCTTTCGGTACCTTAAGAATACCATTCACATGGGACTCTGGTATCCGAGGGAAACCGATTTTCATCTAACGGCTTTTTCAGATTCTGATCACGCAGGTTGTCTTGATAGTCGTAAAAGCACTTCTGGTAGCATACAATTTCTAGGGGAAGACAAGCTTGTCAGCTGGTCGTCAAAGAAGCAGGATTGCACTTCGCTCTCATCAGCTGAAGCAGAATATGTGGCTCTATCCGCGTGTTGTGCTCAAGTCCTTTGGATGAGAACTCAACTCACGGATTATGGCTTCCACTTTGATAAAATACCTATGTATTGTGACTCAAAGTCGGCCATAGCCATATCTTGCAATCCGGTTCAGCACTCCCGCACCAAGCACATCGATGTCAGATATCACTTCATCAAGGAACAAGTGGAACGCGGCATCGTGGAATTATACTTTGTCAGAACTGAGTACTAGCTGGCAGACTTGTTTACAAAAGCTCTATCGAAAGATAGGTTTGCGTATCTCGTTGGCCGTCTTGGTATGAAGTATATGACTCCAGAAGACTTGGAGGTTTTGGCAAGTGAAGCTGCTTGATATTCTCTCAAAATGACTTCTAAGCGCAACACAGCTTAGGACTCGGACCTCAACTAAGGAAAGTTTATCTCGGACGATAACTTATCCTTCTTAACGAGAAAATCACATTTCTCGGTCATGAGCTTTTCATAAAAACATTCAAAGTTTTTAAGTTCATGAAAAACGACTTCTAAGTAAATGTCAGCTTAGAACTCGTACTTCCACTTAAGGAAAGTTTATCACGGATGATAACTTATCCTTCACAACGCGAATTTAATTTTTCTCGGTCATGAGCTAGTCACAAAACATTCAAAGTTTTGAGTTCATGTAAATCAGAATTTATTTTAAAACCGTTGAACACAATTTTTCAAGAATTTCTCAAAAGATTTTTCTAAATCTATCAAAATTGTGTGTTCAACACTCCCTTCCTCATATGTGGTTTTCATATCTCAAACTTGTCATATTTTATTTTGATCAATTTTTGAGGGGGAGCGTTTTAAAATCAAGCCGTTTAATGTTGTTGGGCACATCTATAAAATTGTCATATTTTATGTATCCAACACATTCCGAAAATGATATGAAATTGTCAAATGTAATATATTATATCAGAAGAGGCATCTCAACTCCGTACCTCAACATATTTTGTGGTGTCTTTTTTCTAATATTTTGTCAAATTTTGTCTCAAGACACACATATATTGTTGAGGGGGAGCGACCCGACTGAAAATGTTCCATGATTCATGCGTGCACACATGTTTCTCTCCCGTCGATTTTTCGGAAAATGTCATATTTTAATCAATTGGTATCTCTAATATTATATTTTCATATTAGAGATAGGGGGAGAAAATGTGATTAAAATGTAATATATCGCAACATGTGATCTTAAAGACTCAAGTGCAACTCTTTCCTTCACATGCCAAACTATTTCGTATATCGATGCATGTGTGTAGGGGGAGCTTTTCAGAAATGTAAAACTTTCAAGTGTTAAAAGCTTTGATTTTTATCAAACACTTTGAATGGTTTTCAATGGTTTAATGGTTACGATCTTTACCCAAAACAACCTACTATCCACGACGGAACGATGGAGTCGAAAGGTGGTTTAGGATAGGAAACTAAGTCCTATGATCCAACCAGAACCGGACGGATCTACCCAAGGACATTCCATAGCTAGAAATAGTTGTCCTTAGGAAAGATGGAGTTGAATGAAGCTGAATGCGGACCAATTACTTAAGTTAGCACTAGAAAAATCACAACAAGGTGCTAATGACGACATATTGGTAAGCATTGAAGGAGTTGAATATTCTATGCAACTTAGGTAGAAACCGGGTTAACACATCTTTTGAAGACAAGTGTCATGGACCCAGTGATGCGATGCACAACCCTTCCCCAGCCATTCGAGTTTCTCTCAAAAGAAAATTGTCTCATTGTCACGGAGATCAACACGTATCTATTGACTTTCTCACTCCGAGTCAGTTAATATTGAAAAGGTGGCAGTCTACTCCAGCCTCCGATTACCAAAATGCACTTATTGAGTCTAGAGCCAATCGAGATCTATCTATCATCTCATT
The DNA here is from genome assembly GCA_025667525.1 of Glebionis coronaria. Lineage (NCBI taxonomy): Eukaryota > Viridiplantae > Streptophyta > Magnoliopsida > Asterales > Asteraceae > Glebionis > Glebionis coronaria. Next base: position 258,741,915 of record CM046875.1, on the reverse strand, counting down.
AGGACACAGTCGAGTCCTACGCATTATCCTTGTGATATTGCCAGAACATCTGAGTGATACGATTCATAATGAAGATGGAAATCCTGCTTGAGCCAGCATTAAACAAGCTCATGGTAGGTAACTTGTGCGATTCTACACGAATCAAACTTGTGAGAACTGGAAAGCAACTAAGTCTCGATTCTTAATTGATTCAAACTTGATTCCAGGTTTCTTTGCAGAATCCATGTGATCTTGCCAGAACATTCAGAGTAACACTCATTAGTGTTCATAGTGACGAATGGAAATCCTTCCAGTGTCAACATCAAACAGCACTGCGGTAGGTAACTCACAAGATTCTCTATGAATCAAGCTTGTGACAAACTGGAAAGCAACAATGGTGCGATTCTTATAGAATCAAACTTGTTCCAGGAATTCTGAATTGAAGACTCTAATCAAACGGATAACCGTATCCTTTTTTATTCACTCTTTACGTTCGCAGTCTGCTTTGAGACGGTCGAGTAAAGAGAACTGGCTACTATCGCCGGGAAACCCTGTCAAGGAGGTTCTTAATCGAATCTACCTGATCACAGGTACGGTATTTAATACCGTTTAACGGTCTTCACCGACCGGAGGTAAAACGCTACCAAGTTAGGGTGAAATGCTCAAAGCCATTTCATCCGTGTCTATATATGTTGATGCATATCAAGAAGGTGGCGTAGCTGTGCAACCGATGTCGATTCAGAAGTCACAAGAGCACAAGATGGTGATATTCAAGATACCTAAGAATGTAAGAATGTAATAGGTTATCTTAGTCACAAGGAGCACAGATGAAGATCTCAAGCACTCAAAGTCAAATGAAAAAGGCTCAAGATAAAGATCACGAAAGCATTAAGGAACAAAGCCGTTACAAACAAGATCAAGACCAAGATACAAGACCAAAGCAGGAAGATCTCCTCTACAATAATGTATTCACTCAACCATCTTATGCTTTTTATGCTTTTTAAGATGACCGATACATTGGGGGAGATTGTTAGCCCTATATTTTATATAGTCGAACAAGAATGTAATAGGTCATCTTAGTCGTTAAAGGTCTTGTATTGTAATAGGTTAGTCGGGAAATCCGGGCTTGGACTTTAAGCTAATATTGTATAAGTTAGGGGCGTAAGCCCAAGACTAAGCCAAGCCCGACCCAAGTCACAAACCCACGGCCCATGGAAAGCCCATTGCTTCGTGGGTATATAAACCCTCTTCCTTGTGTAGAAGAGGGTCTTGGTTACCATTTTGTTTCTCTCTCTAAAAGTGTTTAACCTTCCAAATTCTCTCTTGTTTCTCTCTCTACTTTCTTCTCTTTCTCTCTCTAAATATCTCTTCTAAATCTTGTGTTATGGATTGAATGCGAACAACATAAGGTAACAATGTCATGCGTCTTATAATAATCGAAGTAACGAAATACTGCTATACGCACTGAATTACGATATATTGCCTGACTAGCAATACGGGGTCTTATTATTGATGTTATGTTCGTGTTTTGGTTTTACATAACCATATTCATATAACGGTTTTTATTTAACTTTATACAACGTTATGAAACGTATTGTATGATGTTTTTACGACAATGATTCGTATAATAATTTTGAAGGAGAAAGCCTATATTATGATTTTGATAAGGATTTGTATAAAATGACTTTGGCGATTTCATGGCCTATAACAAAGATTGGTGCAAAATGATTTTCGGTAATAATTTTATACAGATGTTATATTGATGGATTTAATTAAACTCTATGAATTCACTCGGCGTTTTCGCTGACCTTTTCTTTTAACATGTTTTATCTCAGGTACTTGAAGGTAATTCTCGGGAAGACAACAAAGAATTCATAGCCCGCACTTAAATAACAATTTCCATTCAAATCTTTTGTAAAATTGTATGAAATGACTATGACTTGGGACCTATGTAAATTTGATATTTATGAATGGAAATGCTTTATTATTAAACGACGCGATTTTTAAGCGTTGTCTATGATGTGAGTAATGTGCTATCCCGTAACACCAACGAGTCTTCCGCTGTATTGAAATGTATAAATTTGGGGGTGTTACAGTTTGGTATCTGAGCTCTCGTTATAGAGAACGAAAGATTTTTAAAACCAAGGTTTTGAATAAAACATTTCAAAATCTTTTAACTATAAACATTTTTCTCAAAATGCCTAAAAATCTTTTGACTATAACGGTGCCGAAGAATTCCCGAGTTACCGACAAGGGCAGACTGAGAAGTGTTATTTTAATATATATATATATATATATATATATATATATATATAGATATATATATATATATATATATATATATATATATATATATATATATATATATATATATATATATATATATATATATATATATATATATATATATATATATATATATATATATAACTTGGATTATATATATACATATGATGTAATTTGATTACATGATTGTTTGATGATTATTTTAATATTTATACGAGGTATTTATACGACGTAGATTGTCATAAGGAACCCTAAATCCCCTAGTAAATTAATCTAAGCTATTCCTGTAGGAAATCTAGCTATTCCAGATCTAAACCAAGTTGTGGATATTTATGATCCCAACAAAATGGTTGATATTCGTAGAAATGTAGATATTAGTTGATTGTGATATTGAATAAGAATTGGCGAGATTAAATATGATATCGATGTTATGACGATCTTTCTTTATAGAGTGGAGTTTGACAAAACCTTACCACCTAGAAAGATGTCATCTGATTCGTTGTCATCCAATTCTTAAATTTGAAATCAAAAGGGTGAATGTTGCACTTGAGGCTGTCATTGGAACCATTACCCAAAAGCCTCATGCCACTAGTACCTTTCCGAGAAGTCTAATTGAATGTGTGAGTCATTTAATACTAGTGACTCATTTGATATTTATTGTTGTAAGAGCTATAGGATTGGAAATTAAGTGTTGTTCATATCTAGCTTTTATTGCCTTATTAAGGCCTAAGAATAAAGTTAAAGTATTGGGAAATGAGGTAGGATATCAAATTGAGTATAAAATTGGTTGAAACATGAATAAAGTAAAATTTAACTTGTATGGAATAAAAAATGTTAAGAGGATTTTGTTGAGTCATGTGATTAAATTATAAGGTTTTAAATGATTGTTAGTTCGTGTTAAGGGTTGTTCCTATACCATTGTTCAATAATGAGGATGCCCAGTGTCCAGGAAATAAATTGAAGAAATCTTCTTCTGAATAGGGACCGATGGATCTTCCGGGACAGGTGGAACCCCCATGACTCTTGTAGATTAGTATTCATTGTGGTATCTTTTAAAAATAATCCCTAACCTAACTGAGACATCAGTTGGTAGGATGAGTTCTTGGAATTGTATGACATTGTGACACGTAATGTGTTACGGTGCAATTCGACTTGTTTGTGATTAATGAAAAGACTACCTTTGATTGTTAAATTCTACATGTATTGATGTTATCTATCTTTTCTTGCTTGTCTCTAATGCTCGCATTAGTGATGCAACCATTAAACAAGTACTCATCTCGAATTGAGTTATGTTTTGGATTATTCTTTTTGAATGTCATCGAGGTCATGCACCTCATGATTAATTGGCTAAGCTCATTTCCTATTATATTGTAGTTAGTTCTTGGTGAATAACTCTTCATCACTCTTTTGCAGATCACTCATTGTTTTTATAAGATAAAACAGTATCCCTTGATAAAGATTGAATTTTCATCATAATAAGGATTATTTAAAGTATGACTTATAAATAATCGTTATCGAAATGAAGTTGTTTATAAAACACCTTGGAAAACTTAATTGTTTTCATAACAAAGAAAGTCTTTGTAAATTTATTTTTGATTCTTATTTAAGAATTAAGAATGAAAATATTTATATTATAAACATGATGATAAAATTTTGACGAACTGAGTATTGCATCGTTAATCTTGAAATTGTATATAGTTGCGCGCCTACATACAATTTGGAATGGACCATGCAAGGCTGATTAGTAGTCACCATAAAACTAATGAATAAACACTACATTTTCTTTGAAGATTGTGAAAGATTAAATTTTATGAGATCTGCAAGAAGTGAAAAATAGGGACATAGTGTTAGGGACACCTACATATGTGCCTGTAGCATCTATTCTTCTGAGTCGAATTTACTCATCTGTGGAAATTGTCTTATTTGACAATTGACAATTCTTTCTTGTCCAATTCTCTCGTAGTGAGATTCTTAGGAAAAGTATCTGATTACCGAGTGTTGATACCCGACTGGATGTATTGACGTTCTTATCATTTCTCTTGATTAGATTTCATTTGAATGACCTGGGTAACGATCCGAGGAGATTTAGAATGTGTACTCAATTTATGAAAACATAGGATATATTCATATTCGTTAAATGTTTTCGTCTGTATCTGATTTGAAATTCTCTCGCATAGATTATGCGTTGACCTTACTCTTGTAGTGTTAACAATGTCTCCAGATATCCTTGAATTGTGAAGGATTATGAGTTATTATTAGACTTTTGAGAAGTTCACATCTTATCAACGGTGATGAAACTAGAAAGTTGATAGTGCCAGTAGAATGAATTGATTGATTATGACATGACGACATTGTTTTAATTGATGGGAACTCGAGTAGAATTCCCCTAAAAGATAAGATGTTGATTATCAAAAGTGATCTAAATAATTCTTGAAAGAACTTAAAGAAAATTTATTAAAATATGTACCTGCTATTTGAAACTTTAGGAGGTATTTTACCTAGACTTTCACCATTAAGGCAAGTTGAATTTGGTATTGATTATATTCTTGGTGCTGCATCTGTGGCATGTGCACTATATGTCAGCACCATCTGAATTAAAAGAATTACCGTACAACTGAGAGAGTTGTCGGAGTAAGATTTTATTCTACCAAGCCCGTCATCATGAAGAGCTATGGTGTTATCATTTCTTATGTTTATCGATTACCATAAACTAAGTAAATTGACGATTAAAATCTATATCCACTACCCAAGATGATAGATTGTTCGATCATTTACAAGGTTCTAGCTTATATTAAAGATTTGATCCACGGCATGGTTATCATCAACTTCGCATCCGCGAAAAAGATTATCTATTCTAATCACTATATCCAGAACTTGTAATGAACATTATGAGTTTCACGTGATGTCGTTTGGATTGACTAATACACCTGTAGCATTCATAAATTTGGTGAATCACGTGTGTAGGCTATAATCTGATAAATTCATGCTCGTGATCATTAAGGACTATTTGTTTGCTTATAAGAATAAGAAGGAGTTAATAATCATTTATAGATTGCCCTGAATTGACCGAACAATGAAAACATGTACCGTGAATATTTAACATGTGATTAACGGCTTAATCCTTTACATGATTTGACCGTGTGATTAATAAGATAATGGGATCTATATTGACATTTTAAAAATTAGAGCCATTAAGGATTAAGGTTATACCAAAAAGAAAAGTGCAAATATGTTTTGACAAATGTTTTATCAAAAAGAACTTTTGAGGGATTATTCCCTTATACCCAGAACATTTAACTAATCTTCTGTTTAGGGGTAAATGTTTGTGTATACCTCAAGACAACATAAGAGGGATTGAGGAAACCATTTAAACCATGAATTGAAATTTGAAACGACACTTTTTGCTTTTCAACTAAGAAAACTTTGACCAAAGTATAAACAAAGATTTTTCGAACGTTTAGGAATCTTACTAATTATTTTCGATAAATCAACAAAAATCGTGTTAATTAAATTCAAATTTATTTTGAACATTTTTATATAATTGGACAAACTGAGAAAATTTAAAATTTTTACGCTTGCGTTTCATAAAATTAAATATTTATTATTTAATTACTAGTAAAAATTATTGACGCTTTAGACGTCGGATTGAGTAAAACGGATAAAAATAATAGTTGAGATAGAACTAAGACTTAGAAAATATGAAGGAATAATTTCTAAATAAATACGGTCATGATATTTATTTCATCGAGGAAGGTGAATATAATTACTGACACATTATGTAGAAAAGATAAAGAACCAATTAGGACATGTTCCTTAATAATGAAGGTGCAAAATAAATTGCCGAACAATATAAAAATAAACAATGCTTGTAAGAAGGATAATATAGATAATAAAAAGGGGTTCGCGGCTAATATGAACCATTAGAATTGAGAAGCCGATGGCGTTAAATGTATAAAAGGCCATTTGTGGTTGCCTAAATATTGAGATGTAGTCATGTTGGAATCTCATAAGTATAAGTATTCTATTCATACTATTTCTGATTTAGTGTATCTTTATCTGAAGAAGTTGTACTGATAGCAAATTATGAAGGCAGACATCGCCTCATACATTAGTAAACGTCTAACTATCACAAAGGTCATCATCTGAATATTGATTCGATTTGGGTCATCGTCGACATACTGACCAAATCTGCTAATATCATTCTTGTTAATGATAGATTCTCAATGAAGAAATTGACTCTTTTGTATTTAAAGGAGTTATGTAAGCATGGTGTGCCTGTATCGATCATATCTATCAAGATCCTCGCTTCGCATCGAATTTCTAGAGATTTGCTCAGAAGTCATTGAGAACGAACCTTGATGAGAGTACTGTTTACCACCCCAATCGAAGGGACGAGGTAAAGTAACGATACAAAATACTAGAAGTGCTGTTTTATGCTTGAATGATTGACCTTGGTAATAAAACGTATAATCGTTTTCCTTTGAAGAGATTATCGTTGATAATCATCGTATTAGGATCGAGATCGAATCTTGTTAGGATCTAAATATTAGAGCACCTGTAAGCAGGAGTTGGGATGAAGACACCCGACTTACACCCACTGTGAGTTGGACATGTCTTTTGGGTTTAAGGTTTCCTATGATGGCGAACCTAACCTTACAAAATACTCGACCTGCGAGACCTGAAATGATTGTTGAAATTAGGATCTGATTATTGACTGCCGGTAGTGGGCAGGAGGTTATGTGAATATGAAATGTGGATCTTGAAGTGCCAAATGGGTAGCGAAGTTATGCCAAAATTTTTTATAGAAAGATGAATTGAAGAACTGAAAGATCATGGGAATTAAGTCCCTGTTGTATGGGACCATTGAGATGATGTAAAAGTTGGTTTGAAATGCATATAAGCTGGATCTACCCTATGACTTCAAGGGCTACGTGAATAATGTTTCGTAAATCGAACTTGATAAATATCTATCAGGTGAAAATCTGAATTCTACTTGACAAATTTAGATTGGCGAAAAGTTACATTCATCAAAAACCCGTGAACATCATGGATAGAGAAAGTAAGTCAACATTAAGCCTGATCTTATTCCCGTAGTTATGTTTGATGAAACTCGCGTATTGTAATGAATTACACTTGTGAGAAAAGACCGAATGTGGAGGAAATACCCACATGGCTTTAACTCTATAAGAAGCGAGTAGTAAGATAAGATGATCTTTGAGGACAAAGATCCTATTTAGGGGTAAATGTTGTGACAATACGTCAATTTATGGTTGATATTTTATTCTCAAGTGTTATTTAAAAACATTATTTTAATGTTCTATTATGAACTCACTTATTTTTGGGAAGAAATTTGAATTTACATCTTGAAGTAGCATCGACTACGTCTAAACCGGAGGATTCTACGTTACGTGCTTACGTTTATATACACCGTTTTGGTGACAGTCTGACATTTCAGGAAATAAATTTATCCGTGAATATTATTTTGGAATTTTAAATTTGTGTTGGTTCATAAACTCACAAATTTACGAGAAGAGATTAGGACTTACGATTATAATTTAACGTCCTTTACGACTAAACCGGAAACCTTAGGATTACGTATTTACGTTTTCTAACTCTGTTTTTGATGAGACAATTTTTATTAGATTCGTTTTGTGCCGTTGATTCATAATTTATAAAAACGTTTTTCGTAAAACGACCCGAGGGCACGCAAATCGAAGAAACTAGAATCGAGAATTACCAGTAAATTAGTGGAGATGAGACAAGTGGGACACTTGTCCCACCCCCACTAACCCATGGCTAAAATAAGCCACAACACCATGAGGTGTCATACTAGTAGCTTACAAGTTACACTTGGTAACTTACTTAGCTAAACAATCTACAAAACCATTCAAGACTAAACCACTAACTTCATTTTCACTCATGCAAACCACCAAAATCCTCCCTCTCTTTCTAAATTCGTCCCATTTCAACCAAAAACACTCTCATATGATCAATTTTAACCATGAAATCATGTGTTATTCACACTTATGATGAAGCCCTTTTTAAGCTCTATAGATTGGTGGTGATTTTAACATCCAAAGAGAAGTTTGCAAGATGAAGTAGGGCTGATTTTCAAAGACCAACATCTCCCTTGGTAATCTTGAATATTTGATACAATAGCTCATAAGATTTGGTGACCCAAAACTAAGTCTTGATCCTTCCAACTACTTAATCTTAGTGGTATAAAGATTGTTCTTCCTATCCTCTTGTTATTTTGGTTAAGTAATCTTGTAATTTATTTATTTATGTATATGTATATGATGATAAATGATGATTAAAAATATTATTTGGGGACTTGGTGTTGATAGATTTGATAAACATGGGTAAAAAGATGGAAAAACCACATGTAAAAATGGTTAAATCTTGCTTAATAAGATGGCTGTATAAGAACAGTAAGTAACCAAATGACAAACTGATAAAATGGTAAAGTGAAATCAATATACAGTAAGTATTAGGGGTTATACACATGTGAGAGTTGGCCATGCAATGGAATCATAAAAAGGAGTGAGATATGATCAAAACAAGTTTAGAGTGCAAATCTGCATACACTGTTTTGGACGAATTTATTAAAATATTTAGATGTTGATTCATCAGTAGCTATACAGGAATAAAATGAAGCACATATCATTTAGTTTCTGTGATAAAAAATTTAGGTCCTATCTCCATATAGATCTCTATATATGGACATTTTAGTGAACTTAAAATTTAGGACTGATTTTGTGAAATTAAAGTTTAATATTATTATATAAGCACTCAAATAAATATAGTATAAAATGTGAATTAAAACCCACTAACTTATATATTACATTTATATAAATATGTATAAGGATAAATAAATGAACATTTTATAAAAATGGTAGTTTGGTAAGTTTTATAAGTTATAAAAACTATAAACATGATTTTTACGTCTTTTCGCCTAATACCGTAAAATTAACGTTTTTCGTCAATTAAAACTTAGACGGTCGGACCCATCTAATATAAACTTTTATAAAATCACATACAGATATATGAACTTATATAACAAGTTAAAACCGATGAAACCCGAGCTTTACAACATATAGACATTAACGGGCCAAAGTAGCCTTATTAGACTATAAACCCGACTAGCTAGTAAAACACTTATAAACTTACATATTGGGCTTAACCCATTTGGGCCCAACATGTAAAGTATAATACTGATAATAAAAGTATAAAATGGTCTAATTTAAGGTAATGGACTTATAATAGGCTTATTGCGCCTAAAACATGTAAATAAGTAAAACTAGTAAAACTAGTATAAAAATGTTACCAACACATAAACACTATAATGAATGAGTAAAAATGTACAATCCCACTTGATCATCATCATATGTATAAAATCATCATATGTATACATAATTGTTATTTTTATAAAGTCATTGGACAAGAGTCTAAGACGAGTATTATTTGTCTAGGTTTCCGTGATTGAAGCACGTACCGTACATCCGAATTGCCGATAACCCGCCTTCCCACATCAACGTGAGTTCATAGCCTCGAAATCTTTTAAATGTTTTTATGAAATGTTTTATAAACCCGCGAGGGAGATAACATGATTAGTTTTGATAAAATAGGACATCATTTGTCCCGATTGTTTGTTTATTGATTTCAACCCGAATGATTGTATGACCCGATGAATGATTATATGACCCGATAGATGAAATGAAATGGATTATTAAAGTTAGGTTATGTCACTAAAATTCCCATTAGCATGAATTGTGAACTACCGGGATTTGGTAGACGCTTATGCATATAATAGTACTATTTGGGGACGATCACCCCAGTTCGCGCCTTGACGGTTGATCCCCGTCGTGCCACATTGATTGGTAAGCGAATTTCTGTATGAGAAGATTTACACAAGCGTGATTATTGTGACGACACGCTAATTTAGATGGGAAAATTGAGTTTCGGGCTAGCTACCCGTTGTTTATTGTAGTAAGGTAAGAATGTCATGCGGCTTATAATAATCCGAATAACGAAATACTGCTATACGTACTAAATTACGATATATTGCCTGACTAGCAATACGGGGTCTTATTATTGATGTTATGTTCGTGTTTTGGTTTTACATAACCATATTCATATAACGGTTTTTATTTAACTTTATACAACGTTATGAAACTTATTGTATGATGTTTTTACGACAATGATTCGTATAATAATTTTGAAGGCGAAAGCCTATATTATGATTTTGATATGGATTTGTATAAAATGACTTTGGCGATTTTATGGCCTATAACAAAGATTGGTGCAAAATGATTTTCGGTAATAATTTTATACCGATGTTATATTGATGGATTTCATTAAACTCTATGAACTCACTCGGCGTTTTCGCTGACCTTTTCTTTTAACATGTTTTATCTCAGGTACTTGAAGGTAATTCTCGGGAAGACAACAAAGAATTCATGGCCCGCACTTAAATAAAAATTTCCATTCAAATCTTTTGTAAAATTGTATGAAATGACTATGACTTGGGACCTATGTAAAATTGATATTTATGAATGGAAATGCTTTATTATTAAATGACGCGATTTTTAAGCGTTGTCTATGATGTGAGTAATGTGCTATCCCGTAACACCAACGAGTCTTCCGCTGTATTGAATTGTATAAATTTGGGGGTGTTACAAACATGTTCTCTATGAGCCTTCGGGTGAGAGTCATGTAGCACTAACCTTGTCATTAGAGCCTTAGGGTGTATGGCAAGGGGACGTGTTGAATAAAAATTGCTTCATCATCATGAGCCATAAGGTGGGATGGTGAATGTCAATTCCCTTATTTTTGTCCAAGGAGCCTTCGGGTGTGGATTTTAAATAAGGAGCACAATTGCATCTTAAAGAGCCACAAGGTGATATGATGTAGTTGTTGCTAACTCCATTAATAAGGTCATAATTGACTTTGGAGGTTTTATTGTTTCTTTTAAGTAGACCTATTAGCCAAATTTCGGGTCCTGGGATTTATCCCTCAAATCGTGTTAAGTTATCCTTGATGTTGGCTTTCTTTAGTGACAACGGTTTTTAAAGTCGAGGTTAGGTTTTGAGTGTTGAGTTTACACCGTTTTTGCCTTCATTTTTGGATTAATAAATATCAAATAAGTCAAATGAGCCTTTTGGTGAATGACAAATAAAATCTAGAGATACAATTAGGAATAATAGGAGATTGAGTTTAACACAAATTACTTGTATGAGTTGTTTTAATTTTGGGACTTATGGTTGACAATGATCTTGTTTTTACACTTGGCATGGAAAAGTGAAAAGTCGAGGACGATGAATCTATTTGGGTTTTATAATCCTTAAAGTTATTTTTCAAATAATGAAAGCAATAAATTATGTCTTTGCAAAATAAAGTTGAATAAAAGTGTAGTTAGTATTTTATTTTATCATTGTGTGAGGACACGGCAATTGGTTAGCAAGGGGGAGCTTGATATGAGTGATTTTACTCATATCATTTATATCTAAAAAACAATAAATGCATTAAACATATGAATTTTGCATTGTATGTGCATGTTTTGTTGTTTCATGTGTGTAGGTACTAAGTTCACGAAAACAGGCAAAAACGACACGAGAATGAAGAAAAGATCAACAAAGCCAATTTTAAGTTCGGTTTTAGCGGATTTAATTTTTTATAAGATTTTGGGCCAAGTGGGTCCCACATTTGGGTATTGGGCCCAAAAGCCCAAAAGAGATGCTAATGGTTCTTAACTTTTGTTTACCAAAAGCCCATTAGGCCCAAATATATCAGTTTACATGGGACAAATGAAGTTTTGATTAAACTTGGGCCCAAGCCAAAGTGAATCTATTTTCACCAAAATAATAAACGGATGGAATGATCATCTTGGGCTTTGTATAACCCATTAGGTTATGAAAATATTGAACGATTGGAGAAGTTATTTAGTAAAAACAGATATTTACTTGGTGAACACAAAACGTTATTAACCACACACGTTTTTTATCACTTACCCACACATTCACAGCCTTTCGTTATTATCTATGTACTTCACCCTCATCACTCCTCTCCTAAAACTAAATAACCAGTAACCCTTTTCTCCCCTAACCCTAGTTACAAAATTAAATTGGGGCTTTCGTTGGTTCATAGCGCGTGAAGTACACGCTTGGGAAATTAATTCCCAATTAAACCAAAGATAGAAGATGGAGTAACCTGAGTGACGTGGTTCCCCTTCCTAGCCTGTGATTGGCTATGACACCTCACTCCTCACCAATCCACCAATAAGAGTTTGACAACTAGGCTTCAAAGAAGCACAACTAGCATACTTGGTTGCCACGTTGGCAATCCGTGTGCTAGTTGGCTAATATCAGCCACAAGATCAAGCAAGTAGAAGAAAGAGAAGAAAAGATACCAAATGGACGATCAAGATTACGGGTTCTCCTCAAGAAACTCACCCAAGAGGGTTTGGGGTTAGCCTATAAAAACCCCCAAATCTGTAATTGTTAATCATTCTAATTTTTACTTAAGGTTATAATGTTAAATTAGCTATAGGGTTTCTTGTATTTCAATTTCCATAGTATTGTAACATTTTTATTGATTTAATAAAAGTTTAATTTGGCAAAATCTTTCCGTCTATTTTGTTTACTGTTAAATTTTTCTATAAAATCTTTACTATCTAGTTTTGATATTATAATAGAAAATATTATTTAATGAAGCTGAAAAGAAATATAGCTTGATTAAATGATAAAAGTAAGTTTTGGAATAAATCATTTATCCCCACTGGATAAATAAAAGTTACTGTTCGAGAGTTATGATGTTGGTGAATGGTGTTCGAATCGATGGTATTTGGTGGAGTGATGTTAGATGGTGTAGATTCGGTTTTATAAGAATGCTCAGCACACTTCTTCTACTCAAAGGTTTCTACAAAAGGTTTTAAATCCTTTTTAGTTATTTCTATTTTCATGATTTTTTGTTTAGCTGAGTTTATTCGATTGATAATCTGTTTTAAATGCTTAGTTAAGTGTTCTTAATAGGTCTGTGTTAAATATTGTAATTAACTGCTTCTAGTTTGTTATAATAATTTCTCGCGTGTGTTATTTGGATAGGTAAGCTGATTTGAGTGGTTATTTTGATGTATGATATTATGCTTTTAAATTGAATAGCTTTACGAATCTGAGTTCTATTGGTTCATGAATCTGTTTGTTATGGGTTTATAATTACTAGCATTAGATTGTGTTACTGCTATGTGTCTGCTGATGCTTTTGTGAATATCTGATCTACTGAATAAGGAGATTTGACATAGCTATGTTAAAAGTTTAAGAATAATGATATAAGTTGCTAAAGTTTGTCTTAAACTGATTTTGAATATAGTTGGTTATGAAGAGCTTATCAGTTTATTCTCCTAAGTTTTTTTATCTATGTCTGCATTTTTAGTTTGCTGTGATATTGTTAAATTATAACTGATATTGTTCTAATCTATTTGTAGTTTGAGTTTGAATCAGGAATTGAGTGTTTTTGTTTTGCTGTTTTAACTTAGTTGTTATTAGTTATTTTTGTCTAGTTTATTGAATGGTTCATCTGTTATTTGAGCTTAAATGGATGTTCCTTCTTGCTGTTTTAAGTTTGTGTGAGTGCTTATTTTAGTTGTCCTTTTTGACTTGCTTATGTAGATAAGCTTTCAGATTCACTAATCTAAAGGCTCATAAGCTGATATACTTGTCAGCTTTCCAAGTTTATAATCAATAGTCACCTCCTGTTACTCCCATTTCTTCTTTTTCATTGTCAAAAATATAATCACAAAAAAAATGTCCCTCACGGGACTTGAACCCATGACCTCATGGTTGAACAACCAACGTGTTTACCACTTGCTCTAGTATTCTGTTTTTGTTATAATATCCCTTCAATTATTAATATAGTAGGTTTGTGGCCTGTCAGATTATTTTAAATAGATTAAATACAAGTTTTCATTTAAGTATATTTACATATTAGTTTTATAAAATTTCTTTTATAAAGTTTAAAAAATAAGTAAATAAAAACAAAATAAAAATGTTTTATTAGTTTTAGAAATTAAATTAGTTTTTAAAATAATTAGATTTTAATTAAATTAGCTTTAAATAAAAATAGTGTTATAAATAGAAATTTACTTTTTAATAGATTTAATTAAATTTTAGATTTAAAATAATTTTTAAGTTAGTTTAAATAGATTCTTAAAATATTGTAAAAGTGTTTCTATCAAATAGATTAAATTTTAATTGGTCTTAAAATGATAGTTTAAATTTTAAATAGCTTTAATTTTTAAATAATTATCTTTAGATTAATATAATTCGGGTTAACGATTCATGCACTTTAGGATTTTAATTTGTAGGATTAATTTTAGTTTAAAAACCGAAAAACAATTCAAATCAATTGTCCAAATCAAAGCAAAGCGTCTCAAATTCACTCGATCTTCGTGTACAACGAACTTGGTTCATCATCGTGTTTAATTAAATCCGTCTTTGGTAATTTTAGTCTATTACTTTTTCCTAAAGGTAATTTTCTATTTTACCCTATAACGTATCTAATTGACATATACTATCCACGATACATCAAACATTCACAATGATTGAGAAGAGCTACGAAACTTTGAGCATATAGTTTATCGTATGCTAAACACCTTCCATCTTGGTATTTCTATTCTTTGGCTTATTTGATCTCTTTCTCTATATCATTGAGTCATCTTTTTGGTGTCGACATTTATAAGCATCCTTGCCTATAATGTCTTATATCTAGTAAGCGTCGACTTATCCACTTTTGGTTCTCCTTTATTTTCATACCTTGATTCCTAATTTGAAGCTCTTGGAGCTTTCTAGAGGAATTATTTTCAAGGTCACAATGTCTTTGGTTTGAGATTTTTCGTTTTTCTCGTTTTTGAGAATTGATTGCGGTTAAAATTTAGAATTGAATTGGGTGATTCCAACAATTCTAAGCTTTTAACCTTTTGAGAGGATCTTGGTTAAATCTTTAATTTTCTTGGGTGATTCCAAAAATTCTAAGCTTTTAACCTTTTGACATATTATCATTACAATTAGTATGGATGTTTCTTCTCTACCTCTATTCCATCAATCGTGATTTGATCTTGTCAAAATCCTCTCCTTGGACTTTTTAGTTTTTTGGATTGATAGCATCGCGTGTATACTTCTTTCTTCAATGCTTGTCATTGTTTATGCAAACGACTTGTTTATCGTCCTCATTTTCTTTTTCATCATAGTCATTCTTCCTCTCTTTTCGACTATGCGGAATTGTTTTTATTGTCCATGTCATACTCTCTTTAGTTTGGTTTTTTTCCATGATATTAAAGTGGAGTATGTCCTCTCGACAATTTCTTTCTTTTATAAATTACACATCTCTTTTCTTTCTTAATCCTCTTTATATTTTTTTTGGTGTCACCAAAATAAGTTGGGTTCTCTTTTCTACCTAATAGCCCTCTTATTTTTCTTAACTTGTCATATTTTTTACACTTCTAAAAGTTAAGATTGTTTTAGCTTTCTCTTGAGTCCCTCTCTTTGTACTCGAGTTGTTTAAAGCTAATTCGACTTGGGTGACCCTTGCTATATATGCTCTTGTCCACTAACTTTGTTTTGTAGGACTTTTCTAACCCTTCTTTGTAGCTCGCCACTTTTCTTGCTTTGTTGGTGCCTCAAGTAAGGGGGAGCATTTTTAAGAGTTCAACTCATTACATTTGTGATCGTTCACTCACTTATATTGCATTCATCGAACATCTTGCAAGTAATGATTTATGGGATCTCGAAGATTAGCATATTATTATGCATGGAGTTGGTTAACCTATGGTGATTGAAGACTTCACTAGGATGACACAAGCTCGATATCTTTGGATGATGGGTCTACCGTTTAGATTCTCGCTTCTCAACCGACAACCACAAGGGATGATTAGCTTTTTGAATTCATGTTCTCTCGAAGTCGATCCTCCTCTTCTACTAATAAAGACTACCTTTAGGATGCAAGATCTCGTGACGTCAATTCTTCTCTTCTTCAAATGACTCGTTATCGATGACTACCACTTTGGATGTGTGTTCTCTCGACGTTGGTTCTTCTCTTCTTCAAAGACGTTGATTACCTTTTTGATTTGAAAAAAGGGGGAGAAGTAAGTGTAAACGAGTAACTTATACATTTTAATATGTGTTATGGTTTACTTGTTTGTCATCATCAAAAAGGGGATATTGTTAGTGCAAACATTACGATGTTTTGTCGATATAATCTCTTTGTGTTTTGTTGATAGCAAACGTATAACTCGTAATACATTATGTAAAATGTTAAGGTTCTCGTAATCACTCAAGAATACATTTGTAAACTTCTCTCGACACCTCCAAGATCACATTCGGCATGAATAACTCAAGGTATGAATAAACATTTCATTAACCTAACTAAGTGATCAAGGATTAATATTTTCTTAAAACTAACTTTTAATCAAATGTGACAAAAGATTTTAATAAACTTTATTTTTGAGAAAATGTTTTATTAAAAATAAAATGGAAACTTGAATTTGGCATATTCATATGCCAAATGAATATCCTTTGAGGGTATAAACTACCACATATGGCATATCCCCACTAAAGGACAAAAATACACGGACTCTAAGGCTGAGGTTTCTTATTGATAAGGAACTGGGGGCCGAGGTTCTTTATTGATAAAGAACCGCGGGTCTTTATAGCCGTTGCATTGTTGCCCTATAAATTGTGGATCATTTCCAGCTTTTCTTTCAACCCTTTTTTGCATAGTTTCTACAAAAAACATCTTTAAACTCCTTGATTAGTTAGTTTTGATTAATCTTGTTTAAGATGTGATTCTATCCTCCATCCTCTCATCCTCTCAAGTGAAAAGAGAAGAACACTTTCATTACCATGAAGTGTTGGGTTCATAACATGATGAAGATCTCTCCTTCTAGATCAAGTCATTGTTTTCCTACTATGTATATGTAGAAGATCCAAGTGTTGGGTTCACTTGGATGTGTTTGTAAGGGTAGAAGATCCAAGTGATGGGTATCATTAGATTAGGTGTTAGTTGTGTAGATCCAAGTTTGTTAATACTTGGATATAGTTTTAGAGTCATAGATCTAAGTGTTGTGTGCTTAGATCTATATGGTTTATGTGTTTAGGCCATAAAACACAAGGTTTGTTATGTTGGGCCATAAAACATAACTAGTGTGAAGATTGGTGTAGATGGGTGTAGATTGGTCCTACCTAAGATTAGGACTCGACATCTAGCCTTGTGTCGTAAAATGGTAAAGTAGGCGACGTTGTGTAGATTGGTCCTACCTAAGATTAGGACTTTACTTTTATCTTAGAGTCAGAAATTGGATAAGCGACGTTGTGTATGGTTTCTCCACCTTAAGGAGTTTGTTGACTAGTGAAGTAAATCTCGAGTAAGGTGTACTCGAGGAGTGAAGTAGGGCGAAGAGGAGCTTCATGACCGAACCAATATAAATCATCGTGTCGATACTTTCCTTAACATTTATGTCTTTACTCTTATTGATGTATTTATATGTTGTTGTGTGTTGTGTGCATCTCATAATCTAAACATCTAAGTTACGGAAAAGTTAAGGCTTAGTACGTGTGTGCTTCATGTTTAGATTATGGTCAAGTGTACATCACTTAGTCTAAACATCTTAGTTGCGGAAAAGCTTATGCTTAGTACGTGTGTGCTTAGTGTTTAGACTATTGCTTGATGTACTCTTGATTTGATGTGTTTGTATGTTTTCTTACTTGTAGTATTTATCTTTCAATCAAACACATCTCATATCTAGTCAAACTTTATCAAGAATTTGATACCAAGGATTGTTTAAGTTTAACATTTAATAAATGGTTTCGTCCACTGTCGGCGGTTCCCTATATGGACTGGCGGTTCTTTATTGATAAAGAACCGTGGGTACAATAAAGAATCGCGCACAGTGGATTAAGCCGAAATGTTTTAAAAATGAACTAGAAACTATTCAACCCCCCCTTCTAGTTTCTACATGATATACTGTTTTAATCCTGTATTTCATATATTCTGATTAAATATTATCTTGTATTCTTGTAATATTATACTTATTGTGTAATAATAAGTAACTTTCTAAAAAAAGCAGGTTTCCTAAAATAGAAAGTTCCCATAAATAGAAAGTTTCCAAAAATAGAAAGTTTCCAAAAATAGATCAGTTTCTAAAAAATAGATCAGTTTCTAAAAACAGAAAGTTTCTAAAAATAGAAAGTTTCTAAAAATAGTAAGTTTCTTGAAATAGAAAGTTTCCATATTTAGAAATAAGTAGGATTAATAAGCTAATAATATAAGTAATGTTTACTTGTTAGAAATCATAAGTCATGTAATAATAGTTTAGTTTATTAATTAACTGTCATGGTAATTTAATAAACTATAGGTTATATGATTTTTAAATAAAGCATGATTTAATTAAATTAAGACATATAAAATACTTAGGTTAATCATGTATTAATAATTTATTAATTATAACCTAAGTCATGATTTATTAATTAATTATAAGTCCATGTTTTAATAATTAATTAATAACTATAGTCTAAATTAAATAACAAAATACTTTGGTTAAAACATGTATTATTTATTAAAAATAAATATAACCTAAGTCATGATTAAATTAAATTAATTATTAGTCATGTTCAATTAATTTATTTTTCCTTGTAAAAATATAACTTGTAAAATAATCCCGTGCCCGAACCCTTGTTTTACATATAAGCCAAAACATGAACCGAACCAAAACAGCCCGACAGTGGCTAACCCGGTCTAGCCGGTTGCCACTGCCGTGGCTCGGCTTGCCGCTGTCGAACCAAACACACCACCGGCTGAAACCGGTGGTTGCCACTGCTGGGTTGCGTTTTTCCCCTGCTCGAACCACAACAGCCACCGGCTTAAGCCGGTGGTGCTGCTGTTGCTGCGCCGAGACCCAAAACAAACAAAACAACACCCCGACATGCGTCGGGGTCCCTGTTCTTGCGGCTGAGCGACCAAGGTGAAATTGTGTATAATTGAAGTTCGTTTTCTCAGTTCTTAACAAATTGAAAGTCCTAACAAGTTCGGGTTTATAATCGTTTTTGGTTGGTAAGGTTATTTGGCTTTGCTATTTCTATTTGAACAATAAAGTAAAAATGAAAAATATTAACTACGTAAACGTAAAACAAAATGTCAAATACCACATTTTTTATTCAAGTAAAGACAAAAATATAAATCTATGAAAGTAAGGGCTAAAAATGTAAATTCTGAAAATTAAAGTGCTTGAAATGCAAATCAGTTAACTACAAGGACTAATTATGTAAATGTAACTAACAAGTAACTAATTTTAACAAACTAATAAAACTGTCTAACCATCTTTTAACTAATCTGAAATTCTGAGGACTAAACTTAGCAAACCCTAAAGATTAGGAAAAATAAGCTAAAAGTGCAACTGATTAACAACTGGGGGACCTAAGTGCAATTTCTAAAGACTTTTTAACAAAAACGGGCTAGAATGAATAATAAGCTCGTTTAAGCTGAATTCTCAACCAAATAAGCTCTAATAAGTTGCAAAAGATTTAAAATCTGATTTTAGCTAGGCTAGTAAAAGGATTTAAGCTGAAACCAAGTGAAACTCAAACTAGCTTATTCTAATAAGCCCATATTAAGCTAACTAATAAGCTAAACGTGCACAATACAATTTTCTTGCAAAAACTTGTTAATCAGCTCATGAGAAGCAAGGAATGTCTTTTCTTATCAAAAATCATCAAGTAATGAATTCAGAAAATCAAATTAAGCTAAAAGAGTGCTTATTTGACTTGCGTTGACCAAATTTTCCAAAAAGCTGAAAATTTCCAAACTTATCCAAGAACACTATCTAAAAAGGTTTATGAAAGAAAATGGGCAAGTTTATGAAGTAGAAATTCTTGAATGAGAAAACAGTTTGACACTTTATCACAGAGAATGAGAAATGCTAAAGTGCTTAATCAAATGCTTATTTCTTTTTCAAAACTAGATACTGTAGATTTTCCTTTGACACACTAAAACTACAGATGTTGAGTGATGATTAGAAACTTGTTTGAAGAAATTTGATCCAGTAACAAAGGAATGCTAATGAATTTAAAATCAACACTTTCTGAAAACTTGCTTAACCAAAACTGACCCAGACTTTTTCAAATGCCATTTGCCTGTTTTACTAAATACTTGACTACTTACCAACACTTGAACTCAGATAAAGTCCTACTCCCAAACACTAGTTATCTCAACTTTATCAAACTTTTGTGAAAGAGATTTAAGGTAGAAGCTAAACTGATTCAAGACAGATATCAAGCTAAGTTTAGTGACTAAAATGTAATGGATTAGAACTAATTTCAAGCAATGAAACAAACCTACACTCAAAATGCACTAACAAGTTAATATGACTGATAAAAGGCAAACAGGAATGAGAATTAAGCTAGTGATCAAGTGTTATACTACAATAAAGCTACTCAAACATCAACATCAACTCAATAACAGACTAAACACACTTTATCATGCAATCAAACAAGTTTTTATATAAGAATTAAGCATGCATGCAACATTTGAGAGGAACAAAAATGCAGATTTTGAAACCTTTAAGCATAGGCCTCCATTGGGGAGTAGAGAAGTGCCGTGCTTTCTAGCTAGTGCTAAACCACCACCTTAGCACTTGAATCAAACATCAACATCAACTAATCAACATCCTTCAATAACTTAATCTCCATTAATGAGCTTGAATTCTTCAAAATCTACTCAAACTTGAACTGGATTGAACAGAACAGGAACAACAGCTACAAGTCTTCACAATTAGCTAATCATGATCAATGGTGATCATAACAAGCTAAAAACTTTAACAGAGTAAGAAGATTCAAGGTATGAACAGTAGATGAAGAAGATTAATGTGAAATTTTATTTATTGAATTAGAAAGGTGGTTACAAAGCTGGTAAAGTGGTTACAATTAATAACAGACTCAAGAGGTTGTCAATCTCTTGAGTTGTTATGCTAAAGCTAACTGAATTGAGAGAAAAAATATAAAGTGTGTGTGTTTTCACACTTTTTCTACATTACAAGAAATGAAAGCTATCTAGGGTATTTATATAATGTAGGTGAGTGTTGGTGAGGGTGAGTGACGTGTTGCATCCAATCCCAAGCTTCCACGTGTCCTCAATTGGTTAGTAGTGATTTGCAGGTGATGAAAAACTTTGGGGATTTTTGAATGACTTAATTTCAGTCCAATTAAGTTGTTGGGTTGAATTCCTGGTTTTATTTTGAGCAACTTTCATATTTATATCTTCTTCTGAAATGCAGTGTAGCTCAATCCCGTCCCTAGGTTCTTTGTTGAAGAAGATGGCCACGTGGCACTTTCTGGTTGGCCGAGAGGGAAACACACGGATCACAATCCATATTGGATAAAAGTAATATTGGCTGGCGTGTTGCTATTGGTGGAAATGAATTGAGTGCGCTGCACTGTTAGGATTTTGTTTATTTAATTGTGACGGCTGTGAGTGGCCAGGTGGCAATGATTTAGCAATCCCGGTGACTGGATTCTTGCATTCTCATTGGTTGTGACTTCTCCACACGGATCAAGCACAAAATATCTTTCCAAAAATGGCAGAAATGGTCCTTGTACTTGGCAGTTTTGTGTTTTGAGCTAGAATCTTCATTTCTTTGACAATTTCAGTCCTTCAACTTTCATTCTTAATCATTTGAGCCCTTTGACTTGGTTGACTTGAGAGTTGACCAGGTTTGACTTTCATCTTGACTTTGACAAATTTACACTTTTGATCCTTCAACTTTCATATGTTGTCAAGATAGGTCCTTTGTCTTCAAAGTCTTGTCACTCTTGATCCTTCTTTGTCTTTTTCATCCAAATTAGCTTGATTTTCTTCTTGTTTGCTTAAAAATGTATCATGCTTACCTATTTGAGCACAAACAAAGAACATACCACATAATACTGCTTTATAGCACAAAGTTTAGGTATTTTTCTTGTGTTTTAGGGTAATTTGTTGATAAATTGATATGAGTTTTTGCTCATATCAAATCCCCTACACTTGAAAATTGTCATGTCCTCATGCAATACTATATTTTAAAGCACAAATTTACATTCTCCTCATAATTAATCCACCTTGGCCAATATGGAATGCATCTACACTACTCTACACTACATGATGCATGATTTTAATTTTTAACAATGCAATGCAAAAGAAACAATTCTATTTATATCTTTTTGGATTTACTTGAAATTGTTTTGATGGAAATAACTCATAAAGAAATCAATGACTTTGATTAGGGCTTGGGTACCATGGACACTTATCAACCTCAAGTTTCACTTTCCCATACCAAGCTTAAAAATGAGATCATTGTATTCACAAGTAAAAAGTGCATCAACTTATTCATGAAAATTAAATGTGGAACCGGTTATTAATTGAGCAAATTGATTTTGGGCAAATTTGTCATTATTTCAAGCGTGAAGTATAAGAAATGCATAATCCAAAAATAAGGAAGCACAATTTTAATCCTAGTAATCCTCTCATCCATTACTCGAAAAACCGCTCACAATTAATATAAGTCCGTTTCAAGAGTAATAAGTCATTCGCCTTATGTGTAAAATCCTTATGTCATGCATTAATAAGTAGCTACACACTCGCTAAGGAAAGAAAAATAAAACTCACGCAATAATTTACATCCGCCATCTTTTTGAGACTTTGGATCTTCAACCCCGCATCCCGTCAAGGTAATATTGGATTGGAGCAACTATTAAATCCCCGCAACCCGTCAAGGTAATATTGGAATCTAATAGTTATATAATTAACACTTCACTGCCCCTCTTGGGAGTCTTATATAATTATTAATTTTTTTTATTTTTTTATTTTTTTTTTACTTTTTTTTACTAGCCACTTTTTTTTTGATAAGCCGCTCTTATTTTTCTTTATTCCTCACAAATAAAGTTGAATAGAATAAAAGGAAAAACACCCGCTAAGTATTAAGCATGACATAAGTCTAGTACACATAAAACGTTCTAACTTAGAATCTTAAGACGTACTTATACCAACCATGAATGATTGGACAAAAATGCATAAGAGATTAAAAACCGATTAAAACCGTTCTTGATTATTTATTAACATATATACATGCGAAGAAAATAGAGGTAAAGAAAAGAAGGGTTTAGCCACAAGTAATTATCATGAAGTTTATCTAGCCCTTTTATACTTGCTTCAACTCTATCATTTCCCGTTCTCCACAAATTTAAAATCTCAAATAATGAGATTGGTGGATGCTTAGCCTAATAGACCAATAAAGGACTACATGGTTAAGGATAGTAGCTAGAGAATGCTTGGATAAGCAAACTTGGTTTGAGTTAAAATATCCATCGCGGGCCTAATATGTCAAAGAAGTCTAAATTTGTTAAAACCATGTCCTTTATTATATATTTTTTCCTTTTTTATATATTTTTGATGAAAAGTAAAAGAAGAAATATATACAATGCAAATGTATTATGCAAATGAAAATGAAAAATGATTGATGCAAAAATTATGAATGCATATTTTTGGTGGCCAAAGTAGATCAAAAACTTGAAAAATGTTTGAAAAATTAATTTTCCATGTTATCATGAAGGTCAATGACAAGTTCTAGGTAAGGTCACTTCGATAGAAGACCCCCTACACTTAAGCTAAACATTGTCCTCAATGTTTAAGAGCATGGAAGTATACAAACTTCCCCTACACTTATGACAATGAATAGACTTTGCTTAACCCAAGTTAAGGAAAGATCAACTATAATGAATTCATTATTAAATTACAAGGTGTCTATGAAAGATCACAATAGTCACGAAGTGAACCGGATACAAGGGCCTCCTCCATAAGCTCCATGGCATGAAATGAGTGAGCAACCCTACAAACATCATGAAGACAAAAGAAGGTCTCCCCTACACTTAACCTCAACTCTCTATACCCTTATTTCTAACCTACAACACACTAAACCTAGTTATACAATGCTTAAGTTAAGGAGTCTCTAGCTCGACTCTTCCCTCAATGAATTAATTCATGGGGAAAATGGGGATCTCTTGGACCATCTCAACGGAAATGTCCTCCCCAAAATAATGTTTCACACGGTGACTATTCACTTTAAAATTTGGACCATCGGGTTGTGACAACTCGATAGTTCCATATGGAAACACTTGAGCAATAGTGAATGGACCGGACCATCTCGACTTAAGCTTGCCCGCAAAAAGTTTCAACCTTGAGTTAAAGAGGAGAACCGACTCTCCAACTTTATACTCACGGTTCTTGATCTTAGCATCATGCAATTTCTTAGTCTTTTCCTTGTAAAGCAAAGAATTCTCATAGGCATTGGCTCTCAATTCATCCATCTCATTAAGTTGATCTTTCCTATGTGAATCGGCTTGGTTTAAATCAAAGTTAGCCCACTTGAGAGCCCAAGATGCCTTGTGTTCTAACTCGAATGGGAGGTATCATGCTTTTCCATAGACAAGCCTATAAGGGGTACAACCAATTGGTGTCTTAAAAGCCGTCCTAAAAGCCCACAAAGCATCATCAAGCTTATCCGACCAAGAAGCTCGATGCTCTCCCACCGTTCTCTCTAAAATTCTCTTTAAACCATGATTTGTAACCTCGGTTTGACCATTAGTTTGAGGGTGATACGCGGTATAAAGTCTATGATTAACTCCATATTTCTTCATAACTCTCGTGAATTTATCATTACAAAAGTGCGTACCATGATCACTTATGATGGCCCGAGGTACACCAAATCTAGCAAACAATTGCTTTAAGAACTTCACAACAACTCTAGAATAATTGGTAGGTAAGGCTTTAGCCTCAACCCATTTGGACACATAATCCACCGCCACAAGTATATACTTGTTTCCCTTAGAAGATGGAAAAGGTCCCATAAAATCTATGCCCCAAACATCAAAAATCTCATACTCTTGAATAAAATTTTGTGGCATCTCATCATGTTGCGTAATTTTTCCTTGTCCTTGACATACATCACAAAATTTCACCATCTCTTGGGCATCTTTGTAAATGGAAGGCCAATAGTAACCCGAATCAAAGACTTTCTTCGCGGTATAGTTGGGCCCAAAATGTCCACTCGTAGGTCCTTTATGACAAGCTTCTAAAATTTTAAATGCCTTGAGCCCATCTACACACCGTCTAATGATTTGGTCCGCACATTGCCTAAAAAGATAAGGATCATCCCAAAAGTAGTACTTAACTTCCTTAAGAAATTTCTTCTTTTGTTGGGAAGTAAGACCCTCTATAAGCACATTCCCCACAAGATAGTTTGCTATATCCGCAAACCAAGGGGTGGCATCCTCTCGGGAAGAGATAGATATGAGCTCCTTTAATGGAAAGGATTCATTGATTTCTTTATTAGGAAAATCTCCTTGAAAAGGATGCTCAAGTCTACTCAAGTGATCCACCGCTAAATTCTCGGCTCCTTTCTTATCTCGAATTTCTATCTTAAACTCTTGAAGCAACAAAACCCATCTCAAAAGCCTAGGCTTAGCATCTTGCTTTGTCATGAGATACTTGAGAGCGGAATGATCCGTATACACTATGGTTTTGGATAACACAAGGTATGGTCTAAATTTCTCAAAAGCATAGACTATAGCAAGCAACTCTTTTTCCGTGGTAGTATAATGGAGTTGTGCACCGGTCATGGTTTTACTCGCATAGTGTAAAGGTTGAAAATGCTTATTCACTCTTTGTCCTAAGATGGCCCCCACCGCATAATCACTAGCGTCACACATAAGCTCAAAAGGTAATTCCCAATTTGGAGAAACCAAAACGGGAGCCTTTGTCAATTTCTCCTTAAGAGTCTCAAAGGATTCCAAACACTCTTGATTGAAAATGAAAGGAGCCTCTTTTTCCAAGAGGTGAGTCATCGGGCTAGCTATCTTAGAAAAATCTTGTATGAAGCGCCTATAAAACCCCGCATGACCTAAGAAACTCCTTACACCTTTAACCGTAGTGGGTGGGGGAAGCTTAGCAATCACATCAATTTTAGCTCTATCCACTTCTAATCCCTTATTGGAGATCTTGTGTCCCAAAACAATTCCCTCTTTCACCATAAAGTGACATTTCTCCCAATTAAGAACTAAACGTGTTTCCTCACAACGCTTAAGCATTCGTTCTAAATTGGTGAGACATGAGGTAAATGAATCTCCAAAGACGGAAAATTCATCCATGAAAACCTCCATTGTTTGCTCTATCATATCAAGGAAAATTGCCATCATGCACCTTTGAAACGTCCCCGGTGCCTTACATAAGCCAAAAGGCATTCTCTTATAAGCAAATGTACCGTAGGGACAAGTGAATGTGGTCTTTTCTTGATCCTTAGGGTCAATGGGTATTTGGAAATAACCCGAAAAGCCATCTAGAAAACAATAGTACTCATTTCCCGCTAAGCGTTCAAGCATTTGGTCCATAAAAGGTAATGGGAAATGGTCTTTCCTAGTAGCCTCATTGAGCTTCCTATAGTCAATATAAACTCTCCAATCGGTAACAAGTCTAGTAGGAATAAGCTCATTGTTCTCATTAGGTACTACGGTAATGCCACCCTTTTTTGGAACACAATGTACCGGGCTAACCCATGGAGAGTCGGAAATGGGGTAAATCATGCCCGCATCAAGGAGTTTGATCACTTCCTTTTTAATGACCTCATGGATTTTTAGGTTAACCCTTCATTGACTTTGAATGGCGGGTTTGTAATCATCCTCCATAAGGATTTTGTGTGTACAAAAATGTGGATCAATTCCCCTTATGTCGGATATTTTCCATGCTAAGGCTTTCTTATGTTTCTTAAGGACTTCAATGAGTTTCTCTTTCTCATCCTCTTTCAATTCTTTAGCAATGATCACAGGTAATTGTTCTTTGCCCTCTAAGAAAGCATACTCTAGGTGGGATGGAAGGTCCTTAAGTTCAATTGGAGGTGGACTCTCTATGGAAGCTTTTACTATGGAAGGATCATCATTAGTAACTTCTTGTGGAATAGGGGAAGGAATAGGGTCCTCATTGAGCAACTTTTGGATAGTAAGAATATCTTCTTCCCAATTAATGGGAGAATCATCATCACCAAGAAAGTTGGACTCAATTCCTCCAAGAGGAAATCACTCTCTCCAAGAGGTGTTAAGGAGGGAGCAATTGAGGCCACGGTTTCAACATGGGACATATCCTCACTATTACTCTTGCAAGCGTCATGAAGATGCTCATCACACACCTCATCTAGCACATCAACTATGTTAATAGTCTCACAAGGTTTAGACTCCTTAACCTCTTTCTTATCACAAACTTTCCCTAACTTAAACACCACTTTATCATCCTCTACTCTCATAATTAGTTCTCCCTCCACTACATCTACCAAAGTACGACCTGTTCTCAAAAACGGTCTCCCAACAATCAAAGGAACTCTAGGATCCATGTCATAATCAACCACTACAAAGTCGGCCGGAAATGTAAACTTATCCACACCTACAAACACATCCTCCGTGATACCTACGGGATAAGCTATGGTACGGTTGGCTAACTCAAGTGTCATCCTAGTGGGAGTGAGCTCGGGAAGAGAGAGTTTTTTCCAAACCGATAAAGGCATGAGGTTAATGCTTGCCCCTAGATCCGCCAAAGCCATGCAATTTTCCACACCGGGAAAATTACAAGGTATCAAGAAGTGCCCCGGATCTTCAAGTTTTGTTAGTAAGGTTTTAAGTAACACGGCGGAACAATTTTCATTAAGGGATGTGTTGGGCAAATCAACCAATTTTTCCTTGTTGGAGAGTAAATCCTTGAATATCTTAGCAAATTTTGGCATGTAAGCAAGAGATTCCGCAAAGGATATGTTTATGTTGAGTTGCTTGAACATCCTTAAGAAATTTGAGACTTGGATATCATCCTTGTTCTTTAACTTGTCCTTTTCAACCTTGAAGGATAAGGAAGAGTTGGTTTAGGTGTAGGTCATGTAGTGGAAGATTTGTCTTTGTTAGCTTCTTCATTGGGAGTTGTGGAAGGTAAAGGAGAAGTGGGAATAGGTTGAGAAGGTGTGTTTGATTGAATAGGAGAATTTTGAGGTGGTGAAGTGGATGTAGAAGGCTTGTCACATGTAGGAACAAAAGTGGGTTTAACAATAGGAGGTTTAGGAGGTGAAGGATCCTTTGTTGACTTTCCACTTCTTGTTGTAATAGCATTGACATTTGCCCTTGGGTTTGCTTGTGTGTTAGATGGTAAAGCTCCTTGTGGTCTTTGATTGAATGCCATTAAAAGCCTATTGGTTTGTGCCTCCATTGAAAGTTTCATTTAGTCATTCATTCTCTTTTCACTTTCATGAATTCTCTTCTCAACATACTCATGAGTCTCTTGTAGCCCATATCCTTGATTTGGGAGGGGTGGAAGTGGTTGATTAAATCCTTGATGTGGTGGATAAAGGTTATATCCTTGATGTTGAAAATTCTTAGGTGCCTTGTAGTTATTCCCTTGGTAATGTGGTCTTGGACCTTGATTCCTTTGTAACAATTGAGGAGGATTTTGTTGAAGTTGGGTGGGTGGTTGGGGTGGGAATCCCGATGGAGTAAGGTAATTTTGAGATTTGTAAGAAAGGTTGTTAGGATTGATGTTTGGCTTGAAATGTTCACGATGTTCCTCTTGATAAGCATAACATTCTCCTTGATAACTTTGCACCTTATCACATTGTTGATAGGAATGAGGACCTCCACAAGTCTCGCATGAAAGAGTAATGGCATGCACATCATTTGTGGAATGATTTCCCATAGAAAGCTTCATAAAATCATTCAACATTGTTTATTGCATCTTTTGAGTGTTTTGCATGATTGTTTGATTTTCCTTTGAAGCTTGAGTCAATGCTTGAATGCATGAAATGAGTTGAGTCTCCAATGGTTTAGAACCTCCTTCTTGAATGACATGGACTCTTTCATCAAATTGTGTGTTGATTTGCACCATTTCTTTGGTCTCAATAATATCCCAAGCCTCTTGAATAGATTTAAGAAGAATATTCCTCCCGCGGAAGCATTGAGTGAGTCTCGGTGATGAGGCTTAAGGCCATTGTATAAAGTATTGATTTGGTGAACTTCATCCAATCCATGGTTAGGTCATCTCCTCAATAACTCTCTATACTCCTCCCAAGCATCACTAAAGGTTTAACTAGGTTTTTGTTAAAAGCCTATAATTAAGTTCCTTAAAGCCGCGGTCTTAGATGGGGGAAAGAACTTGTTCAAAAACTTGGTAGTGAAACCATCCCATGTGGTAATACTCTCGGGTGGTTGTGTATTTAACCAATGCTTAGCCGGACCCTCTAGTGAAAATTGCACCAATATCAACTTAATGGCATCATGGGGAACTCCATTGAACTTAATGGTATTGCAAAGAGCAAGAAATCTCTTAAGGTGATCATGAGGATTATCATTCTTGTTCCCATAAAAAGGTGTGTTTGAAACCAAGTTAATCATGGATGTTTTTAGCTCAAATGTCTTTGCGGGAATATCGGGTATCTTGATAGCATCGGCATATCCGTGTACATTGGATTGCAATTGCTCCATCAAAGAACGAGTATCAACTCCGGCCATGGCTTCTTGTTGTGGATGAATCAAAGAACGATTCTCGTGATCGGTTTGATGGACGGTGGTGTTCCTACTCTTTCTCTTTTTCTTCCTTTTCGGAGGAAGAGGTTGTACACCAATCGGTATTTGTGCACGCCCGTGAGTGAGCATGCAACTCAATATGAGGAATGAGAGAGAAGCTCTCGTGTGACTTTGAAGAGAAAAGGATTATCCTCTTCGAGTTTCAATATGAAATATCCACAAGAAAATAATAATATATATGTATTACTTGGGTGCAAGACCCCCAATGAAGCCTTCCTTCTTAGAATACTCACAAGTGAACGGGGGGTTAGGTGGCGCGAAGCACTTAAGTACCTATTGACCCTTAGATGACATTTTATAACACATTGATGTTGAGTAAAAACACGTCTTTTAGGAAAAAGAACGTATAAATGCGGCAAGTATTAAACTCGACGATTTAGGAAAACCGACAAGTCGAATAAATGCGGGTTCGTTCTCGAAGGAGGTGTGTGTATTAATGTGCCAATATATATGAAATCAAGTTTGGATTAGTGACGTTTTTGGTTTAGAAGAGAAAAAGTAAAGACGAGCTATGATTACTGATGAGACTGCTTTTATACATGGTCTCATCGTCCAAATCGGGCTTAAAATGCATAAAATATCATTAAAACTGCCAAATATATGCTCTTGTTTGTTACTTGTGTACTTTTAGGTACGGATATTGAGGAAATGGCAAAAGATCACAAGAATCATTCAAAAACGAACACGGGAAACGAAGCCGCACAATGAACCGGGCCTAAGTTTGGATTTTACAAAAATGCCCTTGAAGAATTGAAGATTGGCAACTTTAGTCCCTCATCTTTGAAGAACTTGTCACAAATGACTCTCCAAATGTCAATTGTACAAGAATGATCCCTAAAGTTTGAAGATATTACAAGTTCAGTCCTTCAAGAATCCAAGAAGTACAAAAGAAACCCTTGTAAAAAGTTATGGAACAAGTTGTGCCAAAAGTGACAACTTGCCAAAAGTTGTCAAGAGTAAAATGGGCATTGATAGCCATTTATTACTAAGTGAAGAGATGAAGAAAGCTTGGGGGGAATTCTGACCAGACAGCCATACTTATTCCACCACTCAGGCTTTGCCACGTCACAAAACCCACCCAAATAACCAAAACCCTTACCCGACCTACCCATAACCCAATACCCACCCAAGTTTATTTATTAAACTTGGTCAAAGACCAGTCAACACCCACTCATTTCCCACCAAAACACATTTTTTAAACTTAACCCCACCCAAAATGGATTAAACCCCATCATAATCCCACTTAAACCCTAACTTAATCCCAGATTGAACATCACTCAATACAAAGGGCTTTTACCCCAATCACTCCAGATCCTAAATTAACCTTAACCCTAATCTACCCCACTTCACAAAACGCCACAAGACACACCCATGTGTCTTGTGGGACCCTCCCCTGCAACGTCTCTTTCCCCCCCAAACCCTAAACCCGACAAATTAAACGGCTGGATGGAATTCCTTTGACCCCAAGCACTTTTTAACGTCCAAGATCAACTTAAGTAGCTGGCTTCTTCACATGATTCTCCAAAGATCACATGAGGCGATTTTTGACCAAAAATTCAGTCAAATTCCAAGGGCATGTTAGGGATTTCAAGAACTAGGGTTTAGTTATTCTAGATAGTTCTTTAGCATTGTATAAATAGAGGTGCCTGTACCTCTATTTCACTGGTTCCAGTTTTTAAGCTTTCACTCATTGTAATTCCTTTTTGATAATATAAAAAGTTTGGTATTTGTGTTAACAAGTGTAATTCCTTTTTTATAAGTATTAAAAGTTGTGTGTGTGTGTTAGAAAGCTAAAAACTGAGTTCCAATATCATTGTGAAACACTTTTTTGTGTTTTATGTTTTCAAAAAGGTTTTGAAAATATTTGGTTAATTTCAGAAAATTTGAATCAAGGAAAGTGAAAGTGGACTATGATTTTTGATTTTCTGATATTGACATTGATTTTAAAACGTGTTTAAGTTATTAGGTTTCAAGGTTTGAGGAAAAGGTTTAAGAGGTTTTAAGAAAAATCAGAAAGTGTTGTTTTGTGCTTGTTTTCATTTTCTTAGGTTTGAGCTTGTTGCTTTTAAAGGTCCTGCATAGACCCGGGTCTATTGGAGGTGGTTTTTCAACCACAAAGGGTCCTGGATGTAGGACCCTTAAGGTAGTCTTGTTTCCCTTTTCATTTTTTTAGTTTTCTGAAAATATTGTGCAAGTTTTGATTTGTATGAAAAGGTGTTCAAGTGTGTTTATATGGTTTGATTGGAGTTTGTTTAGTGTTATATGCATGCTTAGCAGGTTTTAAATCAGTTTGAGTGTGTTTTGAATAGAGTTGCTTTGAAAATTAGTTGATAGCAGATTTTAAAGGGGTGTTTGGATTAAGGCTTTTTATGGTTTATATGGTTTAGACTAGGCTTGAATCTTGTTTACAAGAAATCACTAGGTTGGCATTATGTTATTTGCTGCTTGTTTGTCAGTTTGGTAGGTTATTGAACAAATTGCATGCTTTAAATTGGCTAAACTAAGCATTAATCAGAAAACTGCTTGTGTGACTGTTTTTGTTGAATTTTGTGCTGGAAATTTGTAAATATGCTAGGTTATAGGCTTAGGAAGGGTTTGCATTTGCTAGCTAGTCATCTAGTTGGATTGTATGCAAGATTTGGGAGCTTAAAATTCACTTTTAGTGCATCTAAGTTAACAAAATTGCCCCTAGAACTGCATAAGTCATACCAGTGACTTATTTTGAACTTTTGTGCTTGATTCTTGCTTATACTTGTTGTACTTTGCATTTGATTGACTCCCTACACTCCAACTGAGTGTAGGTGTGCCATATTATCCATCAACAACCAACAACAAGTCATATCAAGTCCTCTTGATTGATTATTACACAAGTGAAAATACACACTTGGCTTTATTTTTGTTCATCAGTAAGAATACCATAACTGGGCACGTTTATATATTTTTAGTTCTTAATCTTTGCCCTTTTGTTATCTAAATTGTGTTTTTAAGTAAGTTGAGTTACTGGTTTTGGTTTTTAAAAGTAAAAAAAAAAGAAATAAAGTGCAAAAACCTCACCTTGCATGGGCTCGAACACGCGACCTCTCTATTGGAGGAGTAACGTGTTAACCAGTGATCCAGATGGGTTTTTACGTTATAGGTCCATTCCATTAGTTATTTAAGGGGTTTTGGTTTTGGCTTTTGTAAAATAAGCCGTAGCTTATTTGTGCTTTTTCAGCTTATTGTATAAGCTTATTTGGTAGTTAGCATTTTTACTAGGACTTAATTAAGGTTTTTGACTTTTCTGTTTTAAAAGTAGATTTTTCCCTTTATTTATTTATTTATTTATTAGGATTATTTTTAGTTTAATTTTTAGAAAGTAATTTAAAAATAGTAAAAGTTATTTTAAAAATCCAGAAAAATAGTTTTTAGTTTTTATTTAAGTATTTTGAGGTTTACATCAAAAAAAGTTTTCAAAAAGTCTTATTTTTAATTTTATTTGATTTTAGGGTTTTTAGACAACTTTAAAATTTAATATAAAATTAATAAAAAGTTTTTAGTAACTTTTGATTGCATTTTTGTTTTAGTTATATTATTTAGGATTTTTGGTAATTTTTTAGAATTTATTTCTAAACTTTTTATTTTTTTGAATATTTTAATATTATTTTATTCCCAAAAATAGAAAGTTGTTTTTTTCTAGTTTTTTCATTTTTCCTTGATTGTAGACATTAAATTAGGAACTTTGTAACTTTCCAAATATTTTTTAGGCTTTTCATTTAATTTCTAGATTTAATTTAAATTTTAACAGATTTTAATAGTTTTTAAGTAATTAAAAATAGATTAATTTGGTTTTAAAATTTTTAAAAACAGTTTTTAGCTTAATTAGGTCATTTTTGAGGTTTACAAACTATAAAATCTTGTTTGGGGCTTTTTAATAATTAAAAGTGATTTTTAGGGCTTTAGTTAGCATTAAAAAGTCATTATTAAATTAATTAAAAGGTTTTAGCAAGTTTTGATTTTTTGTAAACTCTTAGAATTTTATTGTGGATTTTTAGTAATTTTTAGGAATTTTTAGGTTTAAATTTTAAATTTTGTGGTTTTTAAGGTTCTACGTCTTAACTTTCTAGTAGTGATTTTTTTTCGTTAATTTTTATTTTTACGTCTTCGTCATTTTCTCTTCTCTTTTCTTCTTAATAATTACAAACATAAATCAATTCATTACACAACACACGTGCCTCCTCGAGAACGAACTCACTCTTATTTGGGTCATAACTTGTGGTTTTCCTAAATCACTCGTTAATACTTACCCTAATTACCTTGTTTTCCTAAACAAGTGTATTACTACAATATCAATTACGATTAAACTACGACGTTGACGTAAAACGATGACGTAATTACGTAAAACGCGACAAAATTGAAAATTAAACCTAAAAGTTAATTAAAAGATTAAACTAAGTCTAAAGTAATATAAATAAGAATAAAAATCCAACAAAAATATTTTAAAACCTTTTATTAATTAAATATTCAATTTTAAATGCTAATTAAAGCCCTAAAATTAAATATAATTAACAAAATGTCCAAAATATTATTTTATTGAACAAATAACTCACTTATATTATTTAAAGACTAAAAAGTATTTTTCCTAAATTTTCAAAACAATTTTTCTATTTTTAAATCACTAAACCTATTTTTAAACTAAAATAATCATAAAAATAACAAAATAATGCCAAAATTAATTTGACAATTTTAAAAATCCTAAATTACACTAATAAACAGTAGAAAATTGAAGAAGTTTGAAAATTGTAAATTTTTTCACTAAAAGATAAAACAGTTTAAAAATTAAACCCTAATTAAACTAATTTAATTATAAAAAATAATTAAAAAGTGAACAGTGAAATAATTTTAAACTAGAAACCTTAAAATACTTTTCTAAGTCTAACAAAAATTTTAAAACTGAAAAATAAAAAGTTTTGTCACTAAAAGACAAAAAAAGAATAATTAAAAGTAATTAAAAATGCAATTTAATCTAAAAAATATCAAATGAACAGTAACATAAAAACTAATTAAACAGAAAAATCAAGATTTAAATAAGAAAAAATAATGAAAAAAGTTTCAAAGTCTAATTCCTAATTTTGGTCACTAAAGACAAAAGAACAAGAAGTCTGATAGTGACACTTGCCTGTTTTTGTTTTTCTAGCTAAGCAGTGGTAACCAACAAACTAGTAGGGGGAAGTGAGTTCCCACTGCTAGTGCAAATAAAATGACAGAATAATGATAAGCTTAGGAAAGCTATTTGATGGCTTTTCTTAATGGACAATAAGGCACCCCCACAACCAGTTGGGTTGTGGGGAGTCTATAATTGCAATAAAATCAATAAGCACTTCACAAGAATCACACAAACAAGCCAAAGAAAGTTACTGTATTAGCTATATAGTTTCTGTGAACAGTAACCTGAACTTCTGCACAAAAGTGAACTTCAATTGGCCACAACTTGCACAAAATCCAGCCAAATCACATACAAACCATCTATAAACCCAGATGCTCCTAATATCTAACAGATTACAAGCTTTTTAATTCAAAATTACTAGAACAAAGCTATTTTAAAGCCTACTGATTTTTTAGCTAGTTTTACCAAGAAATGAGCATGCAATTCCCTTTTTTATCCTACAATACTGAAAACTAACTTTCAAATGAGCCTATTACTAACAACCAAGGTATGTTTAAACAGGTTTCAACCACAAATTTGTCACCAATCTCAGTTTAACCCCTAGTCCCAAACACACCCTTATATTCTGAAAATGAAAATTTTCAAAACAAAAGCTCACAAAGCTTATCTAAATTGATTGAAAAGAACTCAAACATGCATACAAGACCTATTTAAGCATAAATGAGCAGAATCTAACACATAAAACAAGATATCTCACAAGAATCATAATAATCACATAAAACTCAAAAATTCTAAGTCAAAAGGGTTCAATCCCGTACCCCAAGCTGATGCCTTCTAGAGACCTAATTGAGAGCTTTTGCAAGCTTATGAACAAGTAGAGATGGCTTGTTGTTGGAATCAAAAGTGACCCAAAGCCCTAAAAATATCTTCAACAATGAAATGGAAATATATGGTCTTGATTGATGCTTCCTTGATACCTGCACACCACAACCAAACAAGAGAGAGGACAAGTAGTATGAGCTACTGATAAAGCTCTTGTCAAGGAGCTTTTCAGTAGCTTATGCTACAGTAAATAATGAAAAATCAGTAAAAAAATGAAGAAAGATTTTGAGGAAAATCTTTGATAAATCTTGAACAAACCAACTTAAAAACCTTTTGATGACTAAGAAAATCAAAAACCAAGCTTGAAAGTCCACTTTCACTTTCTTTCAAACTAGGTTTTCATTTTCAGAAAATAAGCAACAATTTTTCTTGCAAACTTTTCTCAAGTTTCTGTAAACTAAATTTTGAAAACACTAAAGATTAAACTAAATTGACTGAAAAAGGAGATGGAACTCAGTTTATTGCACCAAACTCAAAATTTTCATTTTCATTAATAATTAAAAGATTTTTACAAATAAACTGGAACAAAAAGAAACTTGCTAAATGCTACTGCCTTTATTGGCTTACATAATTTCTAGAAAAATCTAAACCCTAGCATTATGCTTCCATTTATGCCCTTGAGGAATCTTGAGTATATGCCCAATTGATGCCAACTTGAATTCTTGGTCTTTGGAGATTTTTGGCAGCTTGTGATGAACCATGTGATTGAGCAAGGGTCTTGGATGATCTTGAGCGTTATCAACACGTATGGAGCAAGAAAAATCATTTGAGCCGTTTGATGTAGTCAAAGTGTATAGTGACACGTGAAAGGGTGTACCTTTGGGGAGAAAAGGTAAAGAGATGTCGTTTTCTGGGTTGTGGGAAATGTTGGGAGTGGGGTAAGGATTAAAACCCCCATGTTTAATTAGTTGTTGGTTTAATAAATAATTTGATTTTAACTGGGTTTGGCTAGGGTTTATAAAGATAATGAGCAGGGGATTAGGGGATTTAACCCCTACAGTGCAAGTTTCCCTCTCCCATTTAATATATAAAATCCCGTTTAAAAAAGAAGTTAATGGGGTTGACTTGTTGACTGGTGATGTGGCTAGGGTTGTGAGGTGGAGTGATATGGTTGGTGGAGAGAGGGAGTGGGATGACGTGGCGAGGTGTTAGTGGTGGATGGGAGTCTAATTGTCTGGCCAGAATGGTCCCTAGATTTCCAAACTTTTATCAAACAAAGTTTTCCCAGCAAATCACTCTTTTTCCCTTGTTATATCTTTGATGCACTTGTCAAATATGGCACATGGTATTTCCAAACTTTTATCAAGGATTAATCTTGCAAGTCCTTCAATCTTCAAGGGCTAGATGTGTAAAGTCTTCAAACTTTAGGGACCCTATTCATAATTATGAATATTTGAGGGGTATAAAGTGTCAATATTTAAAAGTTGAGGGGCCAAACTTGCCAATCTTCAATTCTTCAAGGGTATTTTTGGAAATTCAAAACTTGGGCCCGGTTCTTTGTGCGGCTTCGTTTCCCGTGTTCGTTTTTGCTTGATTCCTTTGATCTTTTGGTGAATTCACGATATCCGTACCTAAAATACACAATGAACAAACACAAGCATATATTTGGGTATTTTGATGATATTTTAAGCGTTTTGAGCCCGATTTGGACGATGAGACTATGTATAAATACAGTCTCATCACTCCCCCATACTAAACCATTGCCGTGTCCCCACGCAATGCTAGAATTAAGTATCGTAGCACTTACAAAATTCATTTTATGATGACTTTTATTGAAGACATAAACTTAAATAAACTACTACACGCGTTTTAGACATAATGTATTGTTTTCATCACTATAAAGTGACTTTTGGGATCATAGAACAAGAACACGTGAATGCTTCGTTAGAAATAATTTCGTCGTCCTCGATTTTCAACCAATTCCATGCTAAGCGTGTAACGAGATCATTGTTATTATAAGTTAGCAACACGATCACTTCTCATGAGTGTTAATTACGAACCTAAACTCCCTTATTCCTACTTGGTATCTCTTATATTTTATTTTGTCTTAATGATCACGAGGATACATCATCGACTTATGCGTGAATAGAGATTAAGTCTAAAAATAGAGTCTTAACGGTGTAGCCAAAATCATTAAATTAATAATTCATCCTAATAGACAACGATGTCAAAAAATTAAGTCAACAAGAAGGATCGATAAACACGGTTTTATAACGGTTTTGAACATGAGACTTATTACCAAGACTTTTATACGCCCCCTAACGGAAGGGCCTTATTATCTTTGGTTTACCTCCATCTTTTATTCAACTTCGCCATGAAGCTTTTATTATGACTTCGGTCTTGCCTTGCCTTTTATTATCCGCCTCATCGGTGGTTTTATTAGCCAAAGACGTATATCCTCACGCTAAAGCGAATTTTGGATCTTTAAAGCTTCGAAGATTAAGGCTTGATTCACTTTCAATTTGGGCATAGATTTTTCGGCCTTGTGAGCTTCAAATTTTTGCTTAATTTAGGTGAGCACTTGAAATCTTATTATTAGGTGAAGCTTTCGATTATTCGGGTGCCAATACTTCAAAACCGTGACGCTGGCGATACCTTAATGTTTTCCCAATTTAATTACATGGAAGCTACCAAAACAAATTAGAAACCAACAATAGTGACTAAACTGCCAAATCAATATTTATTAACAATTTATTATGCAAAAGCGTGGGGAGAATAAGCTAATAATTACTACACATGAGATCGTGACGATTACGAGACTTATAAATAACTCTATCATTTCTCGTCCTCATTTAAGAGACTTAGCCTAAAAAGTTAAGGAATCAAAGCTAAGTGCTCAACACGCACGGTCGAGTCAAAAATTACTCTTATTCTCACCATCAGAAAACCTACATTCGTGTCTTAAACACTTATGAAAAACTAGAAAATTTTTAAAATTTGGCCATTTTTAGCCTTATTTGCAACAAAACGATAACAAAACGATGAATATTGGATTGCATGTTGACGTAAGCAAGGTGAAGTATCTACTCACCCCCCATACTAAAACTAAACATTGTCCTCAATGTTTCGAGTCTAGGGGTGTAAACACCCCCATACTAGAGACGAAGTCGAATGCTTAATCTCGAGCATGGAAAGGGTAAAACGAATAACCTAAAATCTGTTTATGAATTATGTTAATAAGATAAACGTTAGAACATAAAAGGATATCATCGGATATCGGAATCTCCAAAGGCAACGATCGAAGCTCGAGTGATCCATAAAACGAACACGAGAGGCTTCAATGATGACGATGAACCTAATAAATCACAATCACAAACAACCACGGAACAAAGGTAGGAAGAGCACAAGTCCCCTCGTTACATTAAACTAAGAAAGCAATAATATTTACAAGGATAAGCATGAGAATCCCCCACGAGGCACCTTGTTTTTGATAACCGAGTCAAAAGCTCAACTCGAATCCCCACAAATGTGATCATTTAGGGATAATCTTGGTATGGTCATTTTTGGTGGGGCTTACATGATAAACAAGGCCCAAAAGTACATGGAGTACTTTAAAAACCCGATAAACGTATACCGGGGTCAAAGATAGCGTCCTCGTTTTCGGATGAAAGACGAAACAACGCTACTCCAACATGAACCCCAATGGGGTAGAAGAAAAGAGATGAGAAGTAGAAAGGTGGGGCAATGGGCAAGTCACTAAAATGAGCTACTCGAGGTAGACTCACACCAAGCAAATAGATAAGTTTTCCATTTATTGCATCGGTGGAAGACCGAGATTTCCCTTTACAAGCAATTCCGGGATCGTAAATCTCGTCCTCGGTGGTAAAGTGTGAAGGAAAATTTGGGGCTTCCCCCACACTAAAACCACACACACCATCGTCAAAAGGAGTAGACGAGGTGGTAGCACTCATGAAACGCGGTGATGACGGAGTTAAACATGTAGAAAAATCATTTAAAACATTTTTAAAATCCTTTCCTTTTTCATCGTTCAAAAACTCTTTATGAAAACCCGATTGAATAATGTCAAAAATATTTGGCGTGTCAAATTCAAAATTAGTCGCGCTAAAAATCCTCACATTTAAGTCGCGGTTAGGGGGTGGTGGATTATATAAGTTCTCAAAACGTTTGTCAATAAAGAACACCGCCCCCTCGGGGTCAACATACTCGTCATCCTCATGAACGTCAATCTCATCGATTTCTTCATCAAAGATAGGCTTGTCAAACCAAGGTTTGTCATTCCCCTCCTTGAGTATCTTAGAAACTCTCTCGAAAAGATCACGACCAAGCACGAAACCATCATTCTTTTGTGGGGATCGTTGATAAGTTAGATCCTCACGAATGTGGTAAACGTCATTCTCAAATGAGGAGTGTTGATTAGGTAACTCCTCGAGAATTGGATTCTTAGTGGTCACATGAGTTGGTTCGTCATCGAAAATAAGACGTTCCAACTCATTTAGTTCATCCTCGATTTTAGAAAGATCGACCTCACTCGTAGGTGGAAGTGAAGGCATAAGAGCTAGCTCTCGTTCAATAATTTCCTCAATCTCGGGATCAAACTCATAATCATCGTACTTCACATGTTTCTTTTTAGGAGAATCAAAAATTGCATGTGGATGTCGAAGTACGTGATCAATCGGCAAAATCGCCATCGTCATCGTCAAAGAAAGAGTCGATGTGAGCACTCACAACCATGGTCTTACAAGTCGAATGACTATGCTTAGGTGACTTTCCTAGGACGAGAGGATCGATGTCGATAAACCCTTTAGCCTCAACGGGTGTTGGGCTAGGAATAGGAGGCACTTCGATGGAGTTAGAAGTTGAAGCCTCAAAGACGTGGTCCTTCGAAGGTGGTGAAGACAAGCCCATATTGGTCTTTGTCGTGATGGCACTAACGTCGCCCTTCGGAATTGGTGTTTCACTTGTTTCGCTAAAAACATCCCAAAGTGAGTTTTCATCCATAAATTTACACATACCATTTTGAATTAGGTACACGTATTCTTTATCATTAAAATCATCATCTTTAAAACCGTTTTTCTTAATTCTTTCAAAACATGCATTAAGCTTCATTCTTTCCGCTAAAGTGAACATTTTGAAATCATTAGGATTTGAATCATTAGGTTTTGAAACCTCGGTTTTTTCATTATCATTAAACCCTTGGGATTTCCTAGCGAAAAAGTCTATTTTCTCATCCCCATATCTCATAGTAAGTCTCCCCTCGTGAACGTCGATTACGGTTCGAGCCGTCGATAAGAATGGTCGGCCTAAAATAATGGGACATTTAGGGTCACACTCGTAATCGGATATAACGAAATCCACGAGAAAAACAAACTTTCCAACTTTGACATAGACATCCTCGGCTATTCCAATTGGTATTAAAGGCGTACAATTTGCTAGCTCGATTGTCATGTTCGTGGGGGTAAGCGAAGGCAATCTCATCAATTTCCAAAGAGAATGAGGCATGAGATTGATGCTAGCACCTAAATCGGCAAGGGCTAAACATCCCTCAATCTCGGAAAAATCACAAGGTAGTAGAAATTGGCCCGGATCCTTTTCCTTTCTCGGCATACGCCTTTTAGGTTTTTTAAGAAGGATCGATGCACAAGTTTCTTCAAGGGTTACTTTGGTAAGGTCGACAAAGCTCTCTTTTTGAACCGTGGATGGAATTTGAGGTACACGAGGGTGTGCACTCTTTTCCTTGGTCGCCACGTTCACCCCATCGATTTTAGAACAAGAAGACGTCTTAGAAGTCGAGGGTTGAGAGGGATAAACAACACGAAATCCTTCAAGGTTAGGGGTAATCACACGACCTTTCTCACGAGACGAGGCGGCTTTACATTGTTCCTTCGGATTAGCAACGGTGTCACTAGGTAACGAACTCGATGACGCACCCGAGGACTTGTTCATTATGGCCGAAAACATCTTTTTAATATCAATTTTCCCTTGCTCAATCTTCGTGTTTTGCAATTTCAATGTATTAGAAAAGTCGTTTTTCAAAGTACCAATTTCTCCCTCTAATCGTCTCATATTAGCCTCATTCGTTTTCATGTAATTTTGAAAATCGTTTGACGAACTATTTTGATTTGAATTAAAGTTCCCTTGGTTTTGATTGTTTCTTTGAAAATTTCCTTGATTACCACTTGAAAAATTGTTTCCTTGATTGTTGTTGTTTGAAAAATTCGACTTTTGATTATTGTCTCGATTTTGCCAAGTTATATTACGACCTTGATTATAACTTCCTTGATTTTGATTCGAAAAATTTCCTTGTTGATTGTTTCCTTGAAAATTGTTTCGGTTTTGAAAATTGTTGCCTTGGTTATAATTTCCTTGTTGTGATGGACCGGCGTTATTTTGATTAGAAAAATTGTTGTTTCCATTTAACGCACTCACATTCGACGTTTGGCCATCCGTAGCCGCACACTCGTAATAATTATGAGGTCCACCACAAAACGTACACGAAACCTCAACCGCTTTCACCGTAGCGGGAGCGTCTTTCTTTTGCATCTCAACGAGAAAATACGTAAACACACTCGTCAACTTGTCGACTTTCACATCAACTCTCTCAATGTCGCGATTAGAACTACTAACATTGGCGACATTGGCAACACTCGGTGCGTTGCGGAGTTGGTAAACCTTGGATCGGTTTTCGATAATTATCAAAGCGTCTTTCGGAGTTTTACACAAAAAGTTGCCACCGGCGGCGAAATTCAACGAATCTTGTTCGTGAAAATTAAGACCGTTGTAAAACGTATCGATTGGTGCAACTCGGAAAAACCATGGTGAGGACATTGCCTAAGCAATCCCTTAAAACGATCCCACGCGTCTCTAAAAGATTCATTCGGTTTTTGCTCAAATTTCGTAATCTCGTTTTTGAAAAACGTTGTCTTAGACGGTGGGAAAAAATAATTAACGAACTTGGAAACGAGATCCTTCCACGTAGTAATGGAATTAGGTGGCTCTTTCTCGTACCAATCCTTGGCGGCACCATCGAGCGAGTACGGAAAAAGCATAAGCTTGACGACATCGGTGTCGACGTTCTTAAACTTGCTCGTGGCCAAAAGACGATCAAAATTCCGAATATGGTCGTGAGGATTATCGGCTTCACGACCTAGAAACTTCGTAGTTTGGATTAACGAAAGCATTCCGCTCTTTATCTCAAAATTCTCCGCTTCGATAGCGGGAATTACGATCGCGTCTCCATAACCCTCGGTGGGTGCTTGGAGCAATTCCATCATCGAACGATTGTCGGCCATCTCCTCTACGGTTTCTTCAACAACGATATTAGGAACGTCGGTTTCTAATTCTCGTCTATGTCGTCGATTCCTTCGATTATGATTGCGTCGATTCGAAGCTTCGCTAGAATTGGAATAATCCTTCGATCGAGTGCGCATGCACTAAGCGTAGAATGGGTGGTAGCAAAGAAGATTCTTTTTGCGGTTTTTCGTTTTTTTCAATTTTTTTGGTTTTTGATTGTTTTTTTTAATTTTTTTGGATTTTTGAATGTATTACGTAGACACAAATCTACAAATCTCTCCTCGAATCGAATTTCTCGATTAAAGGAGCCTCAAGGAATGAAAATGATCACGTGGAGTGAACGCTTTCGATGACTTTAGAACGTTGGCGGAACACCAAAACGTTCAAGAGGGTTTAATCTTGAAAACAAGCAAATATAATATACGTAGATAATACTTGGGCGACAAACCCTCGATTAGCCCTTTTTCTCAAAACACGCACAAGCAAGCGGGGGAAACGAGGCGGCGCTAAGCACTTAAGAGCCTTTTTCCCTTAGGTCGTGAAATACAACCGCCTTATACCCACCTTAAAGTGTGTGTTAATTGAAATTAAGCCTCACGAAAGTATTTATCTATTTTGACTTTAAACTTTTGCTTTGGATTCGAATACAATGATCGAGTGATGAAATCCCGAATCATGGTTGCGTTTTCACGCTTTTGGAGTACTTGTATATTTATTGTTCTTACGTAGATACAATATAGTAATAATATATTCACAAGAAAAACGAAAACCAATATATCTACAATATAGTTAAATGATTGTTGTGCGTCTAGTTTAGGAAAACTAAACATGATTTATTTGGATATTATAATATAATAGAGAAAAATAACAAAAATGAGTATGTACGATATTCACGCTTTCCAAAAATGAAAAGTAAAAACGCACTACTCACACAAACACGATACTAATAATAATGGCACACTAAACACCTCCTCGGCAGCGGCGCCAAAATGATGTTGAGTAAAAACACGTCTTTTAGGAAAAAGAACGTATAAATGCGGCAAGTATTAAACTCGACGATTTAGGAAAACCGACAAGTCGAATAAATGCGGGTTCGTTATCGAAGGAGGTGTGTGTATTAATGTGCCAATATATATGAAATCAAGTTTGGATTAGTGACGTTTTTGGTTTAGAAGAGAAAAAGTAAAGACGAGCTACGATTACGATTAAGCTACGACGTTGACGTAAAACGATGACGTAATTACGTAAAACGCGACAAAATTAAAAATTAAACCTAAAAATTAATTAAAAGATTAAACTAAGTCTAAAATAATATAAATAAGAATAAAAATCCAACAAAAAATTTTTAAAACCTTTTATTAATTAAATATTCAATTTTAAATGCTAATTAAAGCCCTAAAATTAAATATAATTAACAAAATGTCCAAAATATTATTTTATTGAACAAATAACTCACTTATATTATTTAAAGACTAAAAAGTATTTTTCCTAAATTTTCAAAACTATTTTTCTATTTTTAAATCACTAAAAACTATTTTTAAACTAAAATAATCATAAAAAATAACAAAATAATGCCAAAATTAATTTGAAAAATCTAAAACTCCTAAATTACACTAATAAACAGTAAAAAATTGAAAAAGTTTGAAAATTGTAAAAATTTTCACTAAAAGACAAAACAGTTTAAAA
Source organism: Glebionis coronaria (assembly GCA_025667525.1). Taxonomy (NCBI): domain Eukaryota; kingdom Viridiplantae; phylum Streptophyta; class Magnoliopsida; order Asterales; family Asteraceae; genus Glebionis; species Glebionis coronaria. The sequence continues at coordinate 258,697,011 of CM046875.1, read as the reverse complement.
ATTAAACCCTAATTAAACTAATTTAATTATAAAAAATAATTAAAAAGTGAACAGTGAAATAATTTTAAACTAGAAACCTTAAAATACTTTTCTAAGTCTAACAAAAATTTTAAAACTGAAAAATAAAAAGTTTTGTCACTAAAAGACAAAAACAGAATAATTAAAAGTAATTAAAAATGCAATTTAGTCTAAAAAATATCAAATGAACAGTAACATAAAAACTAATTAAACAGAAAAATCAAGATTTAAATAAGAAAAAATAATGAAAAAAGTTTCAAAGTCTAATTCCTAATTTTGGTCACTAAAGACAAAAGAACAAGAAGTCTGATAGTGACACTTGCCTGTTTTTGTTTTCTAGCTAAGCAGTGGCAACCAACAAACTAGCAGGGGGAAGTGAGTTCCCACTGCTAGTGCAAATAAAATGACAGAATAATGATAAGCTTAGGAAAGCTGTTTGATGGCTTTTTTAATGGACAATAAGGCACCCCCACAACCAGTTGGGTTGTGAGGAGTCTATAATTGCAATAAAATCAATAAGCACTTCACAAGAATCACACAAACAAGCCAAAGAAAGTTACTGTATTAGCTATATAGTTTCTGTGAACAGTAACCTAAACTTCTAGGCACAAAAGTGAACTTCAATTGGCCACAACTTGCACAAAATCTAGCCAAATCACATACAAACCATCTATAAACCTAGGTGCTCCTAATATCTAACAGATTACAAGCTTTTTAACTTAAAAATTACTAGAACAAAGCTATTTTAATGCCTACTGATTTTTTAGCTAGTTTTACCAAGAAATGAGCATGCAATTCCCTTTTTTATCCTACAATACTGAAAACTAACTTTCAAATGAGCCTATTACTAACAACCAAGGTATGTTTAAACAGGTTTCAACCACAAATTTGTCACCAATCTCAGTTTAACCCCTAGTCCCAAACACACCCTTATATTCTGAAAATGAAAATTTTCAAAACAAAAGCTCACAAAGCTTATCTAAATTGATTGAAAAGAACTCAAACATGCATACAAGACCTATTTAAGCATAAATGAGCAGAATCTAACACATAAAACAAGATATCTCACAAGAATCATAATAATCACATAAAACTCAAAAATTCGAAGTCAAAAGGGTTCAAGCCCGTACCCCAAGCTGATGCCTTCTAGAGACCTAATTGAGAGCTTTTGCAAGCTTATCAACAAGTAGAGATGGCTTGTTGTTGGAATCAAAAGTGACCCAAAGCCCTAAAAATATCTTGAACAATGAAATGGAAATATATGGTCTTGATTGATGCTTCCTTGATACCTGCACACCACAACCAAACAAGAGAGAGGACAAGTAGTATGAGCTACTGATAAAGCTCTTGTCAAGGAGCTTTTCAGTAGCTTATGCTACAGTAAATAATGAAAAATCAGTAAAAAAATGAAGAAAGATTTTGAGGAAAATCTTTGATAAATCTTGAACAAACCAACTTAAAAACCTTTTGATGACTAAGAAAATCAAAAACCAAGCTTGAAAGTCCACTTTCACTTTCTTTCAAACTAGGTTTTCATTTTCAGAAAATAAGCAACAATTTTTCTTGCAAACTTTTCTCAAGTTTCTGTAAACTAAATTTTGAAAACACTAAAGATTAAACTAAATTGGCTGAAAAAGGAGATGGAACTCTGTTTATTGCACCAAACTCAAAATTTTCATTTTCGTTAATAATTAAAAGATTTTTACAAAAAACTGGAACAAAAAGAAACTTGCTAAATGCTACTGCCTTTATAGGCTTACATAATTTCTAGAAAAATCTAAACCCTAGCATTGTGCTTCCATTTATGCCCTTGAGGAATCTTGAGTATATGCCCAATTGATGCCAACTTGAATTCTTGGTCTTTGGAGATTTTTGGCAGCTTGTGATGAACCATGTGATTGAGCAAGGGTCTTGGATGATCTTGAGCGTTTATCAACACGTATGGAGCAAGAAAAATCATTTGAGCCGTTTGATGTAGTCAAAGTGTATAGTGACACGTGAAAGGGTGTACCTTTGGGGAGACAAGGTAAAGAGATGTCGTTTTCTGGGTTGTGGGAAATGTTGGGAGTGGGGTAAGGATTAAAACCCCCATGTTTAATTAGTTGTTGGTTTAATAAATAATTTGATTGTAACTGGGTTTGGCTAGGGTTTATAAAGATAATGAGCAGGGGATTAGGGGATTTAATCCCTACAGTGCAAGTTTCCCTCTCCCATTTAATATATAAAATCCCGTTTAAAAAAGAAGTTAATGGGGTTGACTTGTTGACTGGTGATGTGGCTAGGGTTGTGAGGTGGAGTGATATGGTTGGTGGAGAGAGGGAGTGGGATGACGTGGCGAGGTGTTAGTGGTGGATGGGAGTTTAATTGTCTGGCCAAAATGGTCCCTAGATTTCCAAACTTTTATCAAACAAAGTTTTCCCAGCAAATCACTCTTTTTCCCTTGTTATATGTTTGATGCACTTGTCAAATATGGCACATGGTATTTCCAAACTTTTATCAAGGATTAATCTTGCAATTCCTTCAATCTTCAAGGGCTAGATGTGTAAAGTCTTCAAACTTTAGGGACCCTATTCATAATTATGAATATTTGAGGGGTATAAAGTGTCAATCTTTAAAAGTTGAGGGGCCAAACTTGCCAATCTTCAATTCTTCAAGGGTATTTTTGGAAATTCAAAACTTGGGCCCGGTTCTTTGTGCGGCTTCGTTTCCCGTGTTCGCTTTTGCTTGATTCCTTTGATCTTTTGGTGAATTAACGATATCCGTACCTAAAATACACAATGAACAAACACAAGCATATATTTGGGTATTTTGATGATATTTTAAGCGTTTTGAGCCCGATTTGGACGATGAGACTATGTATTGATAGTCGTAGAAATACGTCTTTTAGGAAAAGGAACGTAAATAGGGCAAGCGTTAAGTTGCACGTTTTAGGAAAAACGCGAAACCGAGCAAATGCGGGTTCGTTCTCGAAGGAGGTGTGTGGATTAATGTGCCAAAATATATAATCAATGGTTTAGGGTAGTGACGGTTTTAGATGAGAAAAGAAAGAAAAACTAAGACGAACTACGATTTACAATTAAACTACGACGAAAAAGGCGTAAACGTAAAACCGTAAAAAGTACAAAATTTAAAATTTTAACCTAACAATTCCTAAAAATTACTAAAAATCCACAATAAAATTCTAAGAGTTTACAAAAAATCCAAATTTGCCAAAACCTTTTAATTAATTAAATAATGACTTTTTAATGCTAATTAAAGCCCTAAAAATCACTTTTAAATATTAAAAAGCCCCAAACAAGGTTTTCAAGTTTGTAAACCTCAAAAATGACCTAATTAAACTAAAAACTATTTTTAAAAATTTTAAAACCAAGTTAAACTATTTTTAAACTCCTAAAAACTATTAAAATCTATTAAATCTTAAATTAATTCTAAAAATTAATTGAAAAGCCTAAAAAATATTTGGAAAGTTGCAAAAATCCTAATTAAGTACTTAGAACCTAGGAAAAATATAAAAACTTAGAAAATTAGACTTTTAATTTTTAATAATAAAATAATATTAAAATGATATTAAAAATCCAAAAATTATGAAAAATTCTAAAAACTTGCAAACTAGCTTAATTTAACCTAAATAAACATAAAATGAAATTAAAATTACCTAAATGCCCCTATTGGGCCCTCAAATGGGCCAAAACCAAAAACAGTCAAACCAAATGGGCTTTTGGGCCCAAAAAGTCAAACTTGGCCCAATTGACTTGGAAAAGCCCTATCTGACTTAAAATTTAATTCTAAGAACAAAACTCTAAAGGCCCAAAAGCTGAAAATGTGCTTATCACAGCTTATTGAACACAAAGCTTATTCTTATTGGGCTTTTCAGCCCATTAAGCCATAAGCTGATGCCATAAGCTCTAATTTGACACACAACCTTCTTTTGGGATGCTTATGAGATCTGTAAAAAGAAATTTCCAAAAAGCTCACTCAATAAGCCAGAAATAAGCAAAGTAAAAATTCACTAAAAGACAAAATAGTCGTTTTAGAGATTTAGGGCACCTCAGAAGCTCTAGTTTGTTGCAAAAGCTCACAAATAGCTTAACTAAGAATAATCAATCAAGAAAATCACAAAAAGCCAAGTAGAATAAGCTGTAGAAGCAGATAAGCTGGCTGAAAAAGCCAAATAAGCTAGTTTCCTAGCAAAAGCTTAACCAAAAGACTTGTAAACTTCCAGACTTGATATTAAGCTAAGAAAAGTGAGTTCTATTACAAAAACTAAGTTGTTGCATGTACCAATAAGTAAAACAGATTCAATAAGCCTAGAAACCAAGTTTGACCAAAAGTCAAACGCTGATAAGTTAAAATCAAACGCTGACAGGAACAAAGTAGGCGCTGACAGACTTAATGAAGTGTAAGGACTTGTTTTTCACCCTGCTGGTCAAGGTTTGAGTGCAAACCTTGTGAATCAAGGCTTACCAGTTGGGTAAACTTGATGTGTTTTGGCACAACTAAGCCAATAAGCCAGTGGGCTTATAAGCTATGAACAAAGCAATCCAAATAGCAAAAACCAATCACAGGCAGCATACAAATAGGATCCAAGCAACAAAACAACAATCCTCAAACTAGAAATCAAAATGCAACTCCAAAAGAGGTGGTCACTTTGCTGATGCAAATGACCACTTCAGCAACTTTTGAACCTTCATAACTTGCATACAAATCCACAAAAGCACAAATAGGTTATAGCACACCCTTAAACAACCTTTAATCTAGCAATGACCATAAGATTAAGCCAAAATTTCTCAAAAATCATACAGACAAGGCAGTTTCTGATTTTATATGCTATTGACCATTTTTTTTGGCTTGCAAATTGGTTCAAAACTTGTCAAACTAACACCTTAGTGCATATATCACATATCAATCACCCAAGGAACGTTTTTAACCAGGTTTTAACACTAAATCTTGTCACTTGATTTGGTTAATCCCTTATCCCAAACACCCCTTTAAAAATTTGATAATGAGATTTTTCAAACCAAATCACTTCTAACAAACTCCAAACTGATATAAAACACTTATATCATGCATATAACGCCAAGTAAACTCAAAACAAACAATCATAAACAGTTATGCATGCAAGTTTCACATAACACATGCATATCACACAATTTCTAAACTTTCTGAAAATTGAACAAAGGGAGAAAGAATCACCTTGTTGGTCTTACATCCAAGACCAACAGTGGTAGCAATACCACCTCATATAGACCCGGGTCTATGCAGAACTTAATCAACACAATCAACCAATCAAACCTGCAAATAAGAACAAACACAATAAAAAACTGATATTCTGATTTTGTATGGGTTCAGATTTTACTCTCGATATCCTCTTGAATTGATCTTGGTCTTAAGTGGAATGATTGTTCTTGGTTACTAAATAAAAGGGTTTGGTTTTCTAATCTAATAAAAAGTAGGAATGAAAATTTAAATCAAAGATAATTAATTTAATGATGAGTAATAAAACTTGAATTTAAACTTGAATTTAAATTAGAATTAAGCTTAAAAGAAAATTAGAATTAAATCAAGGAAACAGTAAAGAAATAGTAAAGAAACAGTAAAACTTTAAAATACCCAAAAGATAACTGATTCGGAAGTTACTGTTCATTCGGAAGTTAAACTTCATTCGGAACTTTGTGCTTCGTTCGGAACTTATCCTTCATCCGGAACTTACTGATTCGGAACACTCATCCGGAACTTACTGATTCAGAACACTCATCCGGAACTTACTGATTCGGAAGTTTTGGACTTCCGAATGAAGCCCCTTGATTCGGAACTTACTGGTTCGGAAGTCTGAAAATTGGTTCGGAACTTTAGCTTCGTTCAGAAGTTTTGGCTTGATCCGGAACTTTTACCTTCGTTCGGAACTTCTTCTTGATTCAGAAGTTTAGCTTGGTTCGGAACTTTTTAATACTAAACTCATTCAGAACTTTTAACTGACTCGGAACTTATGAAAACAAGACTCATTCGGAACTTACTGTTCACTCATTCGGAACTTCTGGAAAACCCAGATACAGTATCAGCACCGAAGAACAAGGAACACGGTTTTGATCCAAAAATCACCAAGTTTTTCACCAAAAACTAAAATAAATCAATCACAAAGCATCCACTAATCATAAACTACTGATCCCATCAACAAAAACACAAATCCCAACAACTTTTGAAGATCAAATCAAGAAAAATAAAAAACTTAAGAACTTGAAGATAAAGATGAAGATGAACAAGATTAAATGGAAAGATTAAACAAGACTTTGTATTGAATGATTAATGTTTTAACAAGATCAAACAAGAATTAAAATAACAAGATTTAGAAAACAAAGATTAAAATCACCAATCACCCTAGTGGTGATGGTGATGAAACGGAACAGAGAGAAAGAAATGGGGGAGAAGAAAAAACTAAAGACTAGTCTAAATGTGTGAGGGGAGGGCTGTTTATAGCCTTGTCTTGTGGTTGTTGAGTGGGCTTTCTCCCGTTCTTCTTGTCTTTTCGTCTTTTCAGAAAAGTTTCCGTTTTCGATTCTGATTCGGGATTTGTCGTCGATTAAATTCAACTCGTCTTTTAATTTCTTCGTTTAATAGACTTGAGTTTCTTCGACTTATATAAATCTTCCATCTTTGGTCCTTTTCTTCGATAAATCTTCGAATAGGCCCAGTGACTTCAAATCTTTTGCATCTCTTGGACAATAGACTTTATCTTGAGTCTTTTTCTTCAGTAATACCCGTGCAATCCCATGTTTTCTTCAATATTCATCCGGTTGTCTCTGAAAACACAATAAATACAAAAACCACGCATAATTCCAAACAAATGATATTAAATACGTGTTTTGGTCTCGTTTTAGCCCGAATTAAGTGGTAAAAGGATGGGTGTTTACACACCTATCAAATCCCCTACACTTAACCATTGCCATGCCCTCATGCAATGCTTAGTGATAAAGCAAGCTTACACTTTTCTCATAATTAATCAACCTTGGCCTTATTTAAAATACTACTAAACAAAAATTAAAGTACTAAAGGAAATTAAGACTTTGAAGGAATCAAAAGGATAGAAAACCATTTTCACTTGAAAATAGCTATATGGAAATAACTTGCAAAGAAATCGATGACTTACATTAGGGCTTTGGTGCTGCGAAGATTTATCACCCTCAAGTTTCACGTTCCCCAAACTAAGCTTAAAAACGAGATCATTGTTATTATAAGTTAGCAATTCAAACACTTACACACATGGCTTAATTAAATGATTAAACTCCCACATTCCTAAGTGTATCTCTTATATTTTATTTTTGTCTTAGAATGATCATGAAGATGCATTTTTGGACTTATTTCGATAGTTTATTAGGGCTGAAAGCAAAGTAGGACGATTTGATCAATAGTTAGCTAAAGGACAAAATCTCTTAAAACTGCTTCTCGGGATATCAAAAAGTTCATATCTTGGCATAACTTGGTTCACGATTTGAGACCTTTCTCGGGCCGATATTTGGCATGCACTTCATACTTCATATCTTCGAGAGACGTTCTTGAGATAATGGTCTTCTCATCATAATAGAGTTTCTTCACTTGGAGACTTTTGAGGGGTACTCCAACTTTGTTGACCACGACTTCATGATTATTTCTTCAATCTCTAATTGGGATTTTGAGATACAACGATCCGCCTCCTTTTCGGACTTGGATCTATTTATCCTCATACCTTGTTAGGGTCTTTTCGGATAGACTTCTCCACGATCTTTATGGGAGTTGATTGCTTTTCGTCGTGAGTCTTGATCCTTCATATTGATTTTAGGAATAATGCTTTTCACATCACTTTGGATCTTCAGCAATAAAATTGAATCCTCATGCCTTGTTAGGGCCTTTTCGGACTCGCCAATCTTCGCGCCCCGCTTCATAAGTTATGCCTTGGCTATGAACTCTTATCATTACCGAGCAACTTTTAAACGATCTTGGGCTAGAAGCTAAGTAACTTTTCAAATCGTACGACCTTACTTATTGCAGATAAATTATTAGCAAGTGATGGGAGAATAGGCAAATAATTACACCAAGTGAGCTTGCGCAAGAATACCGACTTATAATTGACTCTATCATTTCTCGTCCTCCACAATTTAAAATCTCAAGTAATGAGACTCGTGGACACTTAGCCTAATAAACCAATTAAGGTCTACATGGTTAAGGATACTAGCTAGAATAAACTTGGATAAGTCTATTCGGGTTGAGTCAAAATAAACGCAACGGGCCTAATATGTCAAAGACTTCTAAACTAGCTACACCTCTTTATTAATATTTTTGACTTTATTGCGGAATATATACATATGAAAGCAACGATAAAATTTAAAAATTACAACTAAATGGCCAAAGTTAATAAAAAATTTGAAAAATGTTGAAAAATAGGATTTTCTGGTTAAATGAAGGCATTTTCATGGAAAAGTCCACTTAAAACTTCGATAGAAGTCCCCCCTACACTTAAGATAAACATTGTCCTCAATGTTTAAGCATGTGGGAAACGTTTCCCCTAAACTTATGACATTGTGCACGTTGGTTAACTCAAGTTAAGGGAGAGACGACTAAAGTGATCAATTTCAAATGTGAGAAAGAAGAAAATTGAATCACGATAGTTGAGAGATAGAACCGGATTTCGGATAACATGGGAACACGGTTCTTCAAAGATTCCAAGAGTGCACTTATCCCTGTAATCACACCACACAAAGACAAACACGTATAGAAGTCCCCCTACACTTAGGGGATTAAAACATAAAAGGATAGATACTCGGGCTGCCTCCCGAGGAGCGCTTGTTTTTGATAACCGAGTCACGAGCCTGACTCGACCCAAAATTAGTTCATGGGGAACGTGGTGAGGGATGGAATCACCTCCTGAGAGGTGTCCTCACCAAAGTACAACTTCACTCGTTGGCCATTCACCTTAAAATTTGGTCCATCAGGTTGAGCGAGCTCGAGAGTACCATATGGAAAAATTTGGGCAATGGTGAATGGGCCGGACCAACGAGATTTGAGCTTGCCCGAAAAGATTTTCAACCGAGAGTTAAAAAGTAAGACTTTGTCTCCAACATGGAACTCTCGGTTTTTGATCTTGGAGTCGTGAATGAGCTTAGTTCTTTCCTTATAGATCAAAGAATTTTCATAAGCCTCATTACGGAGTTCATTCAGCTCATTGAGTTGGATCTTGCGTAGGTTACCGGCTTTGTTTATATCAAAATTAGCCCACTTCAAGGCCCAATAAGCCTTGTGCTCCAACTCAATGGGGAGGTGGCACGCTTTCCCGTACACAAGACGATAAGGCGTACAGCCGATCGGGGTCTTGTAAGCAGTACGGAAAGCCCACAAAGCATCATCAAGTTTATCAGCCCATGAGGCACGATGCTCTCCCACGGTCCTTTCAAGAATTCGCTTAAGTCCTCGGTTGGATATTTCAGCCTGGCCATTAGTTTGTGGGTGGTAGGCTGTGGAAAGACGATGATTTACACCGTACTTAGCCATGACTCGAGCAAATTGGTCATTGCAGAAATGAGTCCCACGATCACTAATAATGGCACGAGGCACACCGAATCTAGCGAAAAGAGCTTTCAAAAAGTTACAAACCACCCTTGCGTCATTAGTAGGTAAAGCTTTGGCTTCAACCCACTTTGAAACGTAGTCAACGGCTACAAGGATGTATTTGTTTCCTTTAGAAGAAGAGAATGGCCCCATAAAGTCGATACCCGAGACATCAAAAATTTCACACTCTTGAATGAAATTCTGAGGCATCTCGTCTTTATGTGTGATTTTGCCTTGCTTTTGGCAAACATCACATCGTTTGACCATATCGTGAGCGTCACGGTATATGGAGGGCCAATAAAATCCGGAATCAAACACTTTTTTAGCGGTGTAGTTGGGACCAAAGTGACCACCGGTGGGTCCTTTGTGGCAATCATTAAGGATTTCAGACGCTGCCGGTCCATCAACACATCGGCGAATAATCAGGTCGGCACATTGTTTGAATAGGTAAGGGTCGTCCCAAAAGTAAGTCTTGATGTCGGTAAAGAACTTCTTCTTTTGCTGGGACGTCAACCCCTCCTTTAGAATTCCACCCGCCAAGTAGTTTGCAAAGTCCGCAAACCACGGGGTTTCATTCGGCTTCGAGTTTATAGACATTAAGGTCTCCAAGGGAAAAGAATCATTGATTTCTTTGGTCGGATGCTCCCCTTGGTAAGGATCCTCAAGTCTGCTAAGATGGTCAGCGGCTAGGTTTTCTGCTCCTTTTTTATCGCGAATTTCGATTTTAAATTCCTGGAGCAGCAAAACCCAGCGAAGAAGTCTTGGTTTGGAATCTTGCTTTGTCAACAAGTACTTCAGCGCGGAATGATCAGTGTACACAATGGTGGTAGAAAGGACAAGATAGGGGCGGAATTTTTCAAAAGCATAGACAACAGCTAAAATCTCTTTTTCGGTTGTCGTATAATGCAATTGTGCCCCTGTCATTGTCTTGCTAGCGTAATGGATCGGTTGGAAGTGTTTGTTCACTCTTTGTCCAAGAACCGCTCCAATAGCAAAATCGCTAGCATCGCACATCAACTCAAAGGGAAGCTCCCAATTAGGGGTAACCAAGACGGGTGCCTTAGTTAGCTTATCCTTAAGCGAGTCAAAGGCTTCAAGACACTCTTTGGAAAAGATAAAAGGAGTATCTTTTTCCAAGAGGTGGGTCATCGGGCGAGTGATTTGGGAAAAATCTTTGATGAATCGACGGTAGAAGCCCGCATGACCCAGGAAACTTCTCACACCCTTCACGGTTGAAGGTGGAGGCAACTTTGCGATAACATCAACTTTAGCACGGTCAACTTCAAGACCGGCTTTCGAGATCTTATGTCCAAGCACGACGCCTTCTTTTACCATAAAATGGCATTTTTCCCAATTCAGAACTAGGCGAGTGTCTTCGCACAGCTTTAGCATACGTTCTAAATTGGCAAGGCAAGAGGAGAAGGAATCCCCGAAGACCGAGAAATCATCCATGAAGACTTCCATGGTTTGTTCAACCATGTCATGGAAGATAGCTAACATGCACCTTTGGAAAGTCCCGGGCGCATTACATAAGCCAAAAGACATTCTTTTGTAAGCGAAAGTGCCATAGGGACAAGTGAATGTAGTCTTCTCTTGATCTTGGGGATCGATGGGTATTTGAAAATAACCAGAGAAACCATCGAGAAAGCAGTAATATTCATTACCGGCTAAACGTTCAAGCATTTGGTCCATAAAAGGTAGAGGGAAATGATCCTTTCTCGTGGCATCATTGAGTTTGCGGTAGTCTATACAAACTCTCCACCCAGTAACGAGACGAGTGGGAATCAACTCGTTGTGTTCATTGGGAACAACGGTTATTCTGCCCTTCTTAGGCACACAATGGATTGGACTAACCCACGGTGAATCCGAAATAGGGTAAATCATACCCGCATCAAGAAGTTTGATAACCTCTGTTTTGATGACTTCATGGATTTTTGGATTCACCCTTCGTTGGCTTTGAATAGTGGGCTTGAAGTCGTCCTCCATGAGAATTTTATGTGTGCAGAAGTGAGGATCAATTCCACGAATATCCGAAATCTTCCAAGCAATAGCCTTCTTATGAGCTTTCAGCACGGCAACGAGGCGAGTCTTCTCTTCATCTTTCAAATCCGTTGCAATAATGACGGGCGACTTCTTGTTGTCGTCAAGGAACACGTACTCGAGATGTGGCGGCAACTCCTTAAGTTCCAAATCCGTAGGATTTTCGACGGGAGGCGTTTTCAAAGTCGGAGTATCGATAGCAATGACCGTGGGAGATGGAGGCGAAGGTTTGTCTTCAGTGAGAAGATTGTCAAAGAAATTCATGTCTTCATCCCCCTCGGTGGGAGAATCATTAGTAGCTAAATTCACATCTCCCATGGTATCTTCAAGATTGTTCCAAAATAAATCACCATCTCCAAATAGAGACAACGATGAATCAATGGAGGACACGGTCTCAACAGTGGGAAGAGAGGTAGGGATACTTTTGGAAGCATCATTAAAGTGTTCTTCACAAGCCTCATCAAGAACGTCAATACAATTAACGCTCTCATATGAATAAGGCTGTTTAGACAACTTTCCCATGTTGAAGACTACTTTATCGTCACCCACTCTCATGATAAGCTCACCGGCTTCAACATCAATGAGAGTGCGACCGATCCTCAAGAATGGACGACCAACAATAAGTGGTACACGGGGGGTCCATCTCGTAGTCGACGACAACAAAATCAGCAGGGAAGGTGAATTTGTCGACTCCTACAATGACATCTTCGGCTATCCCCACTGGATAAGCAACCGTACGGTTGGCTAATTCCAAAGTCATTTTGGTGGGGACTAGCTCTAGGAGAGATAATTGCTTCCAAACACTTAGAGGCATGAGATTAATACTGGCACCTAGATCGGCTAGGGCCATGCAATTCTCTACTCCCGGGAAATTGCAAGGGATAAGAAAACGACCCGGATCACCAAGCTTACCCGGCCATGGGCGGATCCCAGGGAAGACCCGTTCACCCTCCACATAAGGAACTATTCTGAGGTTACCAAGCGTCGCATGCCGGCGTGTATCAAGACTTATGATGGGTCCGGTGACCCGGTGGATCACCTCAAAATATTTGATACCCAGGCTAAAATTGAGCGATGGCCCATGCCTATATGGTGCCAAATGTTCAATTCGACCTTGATCGGAAATGCCCGCGACTGGTTTGAAGCACTCCCTTCACGGAGCATTGATAGTTTCACGGAACTACACACTGCCTTTGAGAACAATTATACTCAAAGGAAGAAGTATAATAGGGATCCAGTCTCATTGGCAACTGTCAAGCAACGGTCGGGGGAGTCCACAGAAGCCTTCACTGAACGCTTCAATGATGAGTGCACGCGCACGAGAACCATGCCGGAGCTCCAGAAGATCTCTGACTACATGCACGCCATAACAGACAGAGAATTGATCAGGCGCCTCAACGACAAGCGTCCAGAGAGATATGATGACCTCATGGAAAGGGTCAGAAATTTCATAAAAGGAGAAACATCTGTTGCCGCGGCCTACCCATCACGAGGAAATGGGTACCGGTCAAATGATCAGTCCCGGAGGCAGTCGGGCGGTCAAGGTAATCAGAACAATAACAAGGGCTCAGACTATAAGAGCCAGAGCAAAGGAGGTCGGTCGGACGATAAGTTCACCCCCTAAAGATGTCCTACCGGGAGATCTTGCTGACAGAAGGGGCGAACTTTCCGAGGCCTCCCCCAATGACCACTCCCCCGGAACGTCGGCAAGGAAATCGTTTCTGCGAGTTCCGTAATGACAAAGGCCACGCCACGGAGGAGTGTATCCAACTCAAGAAGCATATCGAGTCGCTGATCAAATCAGGCAAACTCAAGCACCTAGTTAAGGATTGGAAGGACGAAAAAGACAACAACAAGAAGTATGATAAGAAGGATCCCCAAAAGGACAAGCCTTCGACCATATACATGATCCAATCCAGACAGCGCCGCACGAGGCAGAAAGTTGGCCAAAAATTTTCACGTGGCAGGGAAATCTCATTCCCTCCCATCACAGCAAGCGATGTGATTGATGCGCCTCTCACTATTGAGATAAGCATTAGAACACACAATGTTCGTCGCATGTATGTGGATGGAGGATCGTCAGCAGAGGTACTGTATGAACACTGTTTTGTGCAGTTATGCCCAGAAATAAGAAGCCAATTAGTACCGGCCACGTCGCCGCTTACTGGCTTTAGTGGAGACACTATATGGCCGATAGGGCAATTGCGTTTGCTTGTCACCATTGGTAATGAGGAACATTCCACTACGACATGGATGAACTTCATGGTGATACGCTCACACTCTCCGTATAATGGGATCATAGGCAGACCAGGCATTTTGGCTATCCGGGCAGTACCCTCTACGGCACACGGAATGATCAAATTCCCCGTTGAGGGGGGAATCGTTACTATTTACAACACAGTCATACCAACATCTGAGTGTCATACCGTGACAACACCGGGTCCACCTGTCCCACCGAAGGATGGATCACCACCTCCCAATTGGAAGGTAGCAATTCACCCTACCTACCCGGAACAGGAGGTATCCATAGGAGGGGCGCTCTCGGATAGCGACAAAAGGGCCATGTGCTCTCTCCTGAGTGCAAACCTAGATATATTCGCATGGGAGCCAAAGCATATGACAGGCGTGCCACGCGCGATAGCAGAGCATAAGCTCCAGATCCGCCAAGGGTACCAACCCGTTAAGCAAAAGAAGCGTGGCCAGGCGCCTGAGCGCAGCCAAGTGATACTGGAGGAAGTACGAAAACTAGTGGACGCAGGCATCATGCGCGAGGTATACTACCACGAGTGGTTATCTAATCCGGTCATGGTCAAGAAACATGACGGAAGTTGGCGCATGTGTGTGGATTTCACGGATCTAAACAAGGCCTGCCCACAGGACTGTTACCCGTTACCAGAAATCGACTGGAAGGTGGAGTCCTTGTGTGGATAGCCTTTCAAATGCTTCTTGGATGCATATAAAGGGTATCACCAAATCCAGATGGCGGAGGAGGATGCAGAAAAAACGGCGTTCCATACAAGCCAGGGCGTATATTGCTATACGAAAATGCCGTTTGGATTGAAGAACGCCGGCGCTACATATCAGCGGTTGGTGGATAAAGCTTTTGAATCACAAATAGGACGCAACCTGGAAGTATATGTTGATGACTTGGTGATAAAAAGCCACACGGAGGAGGCACTTCTCCGGGATGTCCAAGAGACATTCGACACGCTGAGAAGGATTAACATGAAGTTAAATCCAAAGAAATGTACGTTTGGAGCAACTGAGGGAATGTTCCTGGGATATTTGATTGACCCAAATGGCATCAAACCTTGTCCAGAGAAGACGGATACAGTGATACGACTACCGTCCCCTCAGACACGGAAGGAGGTGCAGTCCCTGAATGGGAAATTAGCCGGGCTGAATAGATTCCTATCTAAATCCGCAGAGAAGTCATTACCTCTATTTAAGACACTCAAGAAGTGTATTAGAATGGGAGACTTCCGCTGGACGAAGGAAGCCGAGGAAGCTTTCGGCCAACTCAAGCAGCATCTCGCATCTCTCCCTATGCTAGTAGCTCCCCGACCAAAGGAGGAACTCATTATGTATCTCTCAGCTACTCATGGCGCAATAAGCGCGGTACTTATGACGGATAGAGATACAATACAAACTCCGGTCTACTTTATAAGTAGAACACTACAAGGGGCGGAGTTGAATTATTCCTCCATGGAAAAATTGGTGTTTGCACTAGTATTTGCTACAAAGCGGTTGCGCCGGTACTTTCAGGCGTACCCAATTGTGGTGATTACGGATCAGCCAATCAAGCAGGGTATTTCTAGACCGGACGTGGCAGGGAGGCTAGAGAAATGGAGCATCCTATTGGGGGGCATAATATATCTTACAGACCAAGGACGGCTGTTAAAGGCCAGATCTTCGCAGATTTCCTGATCGAGAAGCCGGATGAGGAAGAACCAATTATTAAGCAAGACGAGATCCCAACGGAACCTTGGGTGTTATTCACGGACGGATCCTCATGTACAGACGGGTCCGGGGCAGGTCTCATCCTCACGAATCCAGAAGGAATGGAATTCACATACGCCCTCCGTTTTGAGTTCACGGCCACCAACAACGAAGCGGAATATGAAGCATTATTTGCGGGTTTAAAAATCGCCGCTAGAATGGGAGTCCGCAACCTTGAGGCCTACGTGGACTCACGGCTTGTCGCGAACCATATTCTAGGTGGGTATGTGGCTAAGGAGGACAACATGGTCAGGTACTTGGAAAAAGTCAAGTCGTTATTCGCGACTTTCAGTAAGTTTTCCATCAAGCAGGTGCCAAGGGGTGAGAACAAGAAAGCGGACGCTCTTAGCAAGATCGCATCCACGAGCTTCGCTCACTTGTCTAAACAAGTTTTGGTGGAAATACTCAAGGAGAAATCTATCACGGAAGGGGAGGTAACCGCTATAGTTGAGGAGGAGGGACCTACGTGGATGACCCCAATCATCAACTATTTGACTAATGAAACCCTTCCAGACGAGGAAAAAGCAGCAAGGCGCATTAAAAGGAAGTCACAACATTTTGAACTTCGAGAAGGCATCCTTTACAAGCGCTCTTTCTTGCAGCCGTGGCTGCGGTGTGTTGGACCACGCCAGGCGGCTTACGTCATCAGTGACATACATGAAGGGTTGTGCGGCATGCATGCAGGCCCACGATCCGTGGTAGCTAGAGCCTTACGAACAGGTTATTATTGGCCCACCATGCACAGAGACGCGCGCGACATGATTCGCAAGTGCAATGATTGCCAAGTGCATAGGCCAGTACCGCGGCACCCGCAGCAGGAGCTTACACCTATCACGTCCCCATGGCCATTTTATAAGTGGGGAAATGACATTGCAGGACCATTTCCTGTAGCTGCGGGGGGGGGGGGGGGGGGGGGTTAAATTCTTGATTGTTGCAATAGACTACTTCACACGATGGATAGAAGCCAAGGCAGTCAAGTCTATCACAAGTAAGCAGGTCAAGAAGTTTGTGTGGGAACACATTGTGTGCCGTTTTGGTCTACCAGGAGAAATCATCTCGGACAACGGCAAGCAGTTCACGGACAACCCGTTCAAAGATTGGTGTGCATCATTGAACATCAAACGGCGCTTCGCATCTGTTAAGCATCCACAAACAAACGGCCTCGTCGAAACGAGCAAATAGAAGCTTGGGGAATGGCATCAAGGCGCGTCTGGATGAACGAAGTGGCAAATGGGTCGATGAGTTATCACATGTGCTATGGGCGCATAGAACTATGATCAAAACAGCCAACGGGGATACTCCGTTTGCATTGGCCTACGGAACTGAGGCTGTTATTCCAGCAGAAATAGGAATGCCTACCATCCGCACAGCGGAGGTTAACGTCGTCAAGAACGACGAACAGTTGCGAATAAACCTGGATTTGTTGGAAGAAAAAAGGGAAATAGAAGCCATCAATGAGGCTAAGTCCAAGGCTAAGATGAAGGCTTATTATGACGCCAAGGTCAAGGGTGTTTCCTTTCGGCCGGGAGACTACGTCTATCGTGCTAACGAAGCAAGTCGAGCGGAGAACATAGGAAAGCTGGGCCCCAAGTGGGAAGGACCGTATGAGGTCACTGAAGCCTTGGGGCGAGGCGCGTACAAGCTACGTGACATGGATGGCCGCGACCTAGAGCGCACATGGAATATTTCAAATCTCAAAAGGTTCTATCTCTGAAAGCTACGGCTTCCGCATGGGTACTTCGCTATATGCGGTCTTAATAAAGAACCATGCGGTTTTATCTGTTTTGTTTTTGTTATGTTTGTTTAGATTCTTTTCTTGTTTTTTTAGGACTTGTCATTATTGTTCAAACAAAAGTGTAAACGTTCTAATAAAATGCCGTGGTGCCTAGCTAGCTCCACGGCTTGTTTCGTGCAAATCATTTTTTAGAGTTTTTTGTATGAATTTTACTTATATTATAATATGTTATGTTTTATTCATATGCATTCTTCCAAAATTACTGTACATGTACTATACGCCTCCAGGCGGGGTAAGAGGATTAAGTGAACCTACTAATTCAACTTGCCGCGTAAGAGGGATGCAACCCCAGCCGCCCGGACCATGTGTCCTTACTAGACACCTTACTCACAAGACGTTGGGGTAAGTTTCATATGCTATAGCCACACGGTGCTCCGCATAGCAAAGACGCACGTCGCATGTCTAGTAAATTATAGACTTGTATGTATTTTCTTTCTTTGTGTGTAAGACGTGATATATCATGCAGTATTGGGCTACAATATTTCAACACAAGTAAAAATACACAAGTTTCCAAAAATATCAAAATTGCGGTGGTTACTCACGGACTTATATACAAAACACAAATGTTGTTAGCCGTGTACATGCACGGACGAATAGGAACAATAAATATTCAAAGGGTTACAAACCAAAAAGTGTCTTAAAGGGATCATAAGTAGAGAGCATCCTACATAGCGGGGAAAAACTTACCCATTTCTACTTGCTCTTCGACTAGACACGATAGCCATTCATCACTTCCTTTCCGCTTCTGGGCTTGAGCCGCAGTCCTCTCCAGCGCCACACTTAAGGGTTCTTCGCCAAGCACGATTCTGGTGACGTCCTCGTATATGGGGAGTGTCAGGTGGCTGGGGACGGAGTAAAGGAAGCACTGGAAGACGCGCTAAGACTGAGCTTTTCCATAATTTCAATATTCGGCGCATCTTTGGTGGCCTCCAGCTCATCCAAAAATGGATAGTGCAGATTTTGCATCGCGGCCATCGAGGCAGTCATTTTGCTAGCAGCTTCAGGTTTAAAAAAGGTATGGTTGGTAACGTCCTTCCCCTTTGAGATCAGCTCAGCGGCCTCAACCATTCCCTCGTGCCGCCCGTGGTCAATACCATCAGACACAAGGTTGGCGAATTGTTGCACAAAGTCCGGGGCCTCTAGCACCTTCATGACGGCCAGGCGTGCTCCGTGCCCAACCATCCACCTACGGCCGGCAATGGCTGTTAGCAGTTGGGGGCATAATACATTGTCACGCTCAGCAGTGAGGGCATCAATCATCAACTCTTTTTGGGCAAATGCCTCTTTCAGTTCTTGGATGACCGCCCTCTCATCAGCAAGGTCTCTTTGTACTTTTTCCATGTTTTGGACGGGCAGGTGCGCGTCCTCTAGTTTCTGGTTAAGCACGTCTACTTGGCTGGAGTACGAGTGGGCAGAAGCTTCCGCCGTGGCTACCTATAAGGATAAAAAGTGTTAGCACATTTATTTTGTAATATGGGTGGTGCGGCACGGGTATGTACCTTGGTGGTTGCAGCATCTAGTCGTGACTCAAGGTTGGTTACTTGTTGGTCGTATTCACTCGCGCGGGCTGACTGTTTTTTAATGGTCGCCTCGGCATTGACCAGTTGGGATTGGAGGTCAGCGATCTGAGCTTCATTATCTTCAATCATTTTTTCCCTCCGTCTAACTTTCCTCTTGAGAGAGTCAACATGCCCAAGCGCGGCTTCAAACCTAACCCTCATTGAGGTTCCCATCGCCATTTGGTGTACCAGAGTGCCATTGTACTCATCCGCCAAGTCCGCATGACTGAGCGAGTTTACCTCTTGCACCAAGCTTGGTGGTATGCAGTTGTTGAGGTACTCCCGGCACTCATCAGCGTTCCTCAATCGTGACGCCGTGGTAATATTCCATATTGGGTTAAATGGTTGAGGGGCGCCGGACGTGGGGAAGTCTTGGGAGGCTATGGGTGAACCATCTTCAAATACGGGGCCGGACCTTGTGGGGGCCGTGGGGTTTTCTTCCATTGCTTTTCCTTTCCCCTTATCAACTTGGGTGTCAGAAGGAGGCGCGACACCAGTCTGGTTGTCCATGTGAAACAAATATTACGAAATATCTTAAGTATTGCTTACAAGAAAACTTGTCATTCTTACATATTAAGATGGGGTCTTACATATTGCTTCTTGCTACTTCGGAGGCGGTTGGGGCAATTTAAGTGACGGGATCGACATGAGCGGCCCGGTTAGCCTCGGAACCCTGGGTAGCACTCCCGACAGATTGATACAAGGGGTGGTCTTCTCGAAGTCTCTTGGCAGGAGCATTGTGTTCGCCAATCTCGACTAAGGCAGTCCCTCTCGACCGGTTGCTTCTTTTTCGGGTACGCCTGACGATGGGCTGCGTTATTGCTTTGTCGATCTCCTCCTCGACTTCTTCCTCCTCTTCTTCCAGGTTGACATGTTGTTGTACTTCATCGTCATCATCGCCCATCAGTCGGCGAATGCTGGAGGTGGTTAGTTCAATATTGTCCCCCTGTTGTTCCCTATGTGGTGAGGAGGGCCCGGCTCCTCCTTCATTCACTTGGTTACCACCATCAACATTATTTCCATGATCTTCCTCGTCCGAATGCGGATCTGGCACGGCTTCAAGAGCAACCGTCACGGGGCGGGTATACTCAAGAAGGGGTGGTTCATTCTCACGAAGAGGACAAAGACCCTCCGGCACAAGCCTTGGGTCGCCTTGGCGCAACAGTCCAAAAAAGTTCATTTCTGTCCAGCACAAAACAACATATGTTAGTTATTAATCAAATACATGTATACATTCTTTTTGGCGTACGGATGATTAGCCTACCTTCGCCCTGCCTTCTCCAAAAAATGGGATACCTACTGGAAGGACCAAAGTAATTGCGGCTAATTCCTAGCAAGCATAGGAATGATTCGGGAAGGTTTCTGTGGAATCCAGTCCTATTTAGATCTAATTCTTGGGAGTGACAAGGATTGTATGTACTTGTGTGCGGCTTGGGGTCATGCGGAATCCTAGTTCTAATGATATAATCACCCGGCCATACCGCTGCGTCAATGAAAAAGTAGTGATCATACCAATTTTTCAGTGAATCCATTGGTTTGTTGTGTGATTGGGGACTGTTGGAGGCTCGTTTCTTGAAAGATACCCAACCGTTCACTAAGTTGGGGGTATAAAACAACCTAAATAACTCTACGGTTGGGGGGATTCTCCTAGCACGGCAAAGAATCTCGAATTGGCTAATCTTACAGGCACCTATGCAGTGGAGCTGACTAATGTGTACATCATAATATCCTAGCAGATCTACGAGAAAGTGGGTGAAAGGGATGCGGTAATTAGCCGCATCAAAAAGGCGAGTATACAGGCTTATCTTACCCGCTGGAGCCTCAGTTATGAGGTCTCCGGCGCCAGGAAGTGATGGGTGTAGGTTGGTAGGGATGAAATAATTTGTACAAAAATGGTTTAATTGGTCTTGGGTCATGACATTTAGCACGGATCCAATGGTAGGGCTGTTTCTATGAGCCATTACTAAAAAAGAGTGTAAGGACGTGGTGTTCTAACCTGCGTGTGAAGGGATCCGTGCGTATTTGGTTCAAGCTAAGAGGAAAGCTTTAATGGCAGAAATGGAGGTTGTAAACTGTGTGTTTCACACAGCCGTGGGGGTGGCTTATTTATAGGGTTGCCTCATGGGTCACAACCTGTTGGATGTGTGACACGTGTCTGCCACTATTCTTAATCGTATGGCTAGGGGGCAAGTGGCAAGTGAAACGTCAGGTGGGACCCACGGGTCATATCTGATTCAAACGTTTGCACTGCTCAAGGTTCTGACTGTTTGCACTTTTGTCAGTCAAACAAGTCAGATGAACAGTTGTTCATGTCGGGTTATGCGGCTCTTACGTAAGACTTGACATTTAATGATATATTTAATTTGTCTCGGTTGCTATATGCGGCTGAGATATTGAGAAGATAACTTCTTAAACCAGGTAGCCACGTGCGGCCAATATAAATTCTTGGACAATTTGTCATTTACTATGGTTTCCTTGGTACGTCCGGGGAGCATCTTGGTAGTCTAGAGGTTCCACCTACGGTTGTAACAACTAGACTGGGGGGACATGATGACGTATAGTCCCCAGCCGGGTCATGGACACGACCCATGGGTACTACCCGTATCCGGCCCATCACAGATGGGTGGAATAATGTCATCCAGGCTTATGGGCTTGAATGAACAGTAACCGCACACATGTGTGCGGCCCACGGCCCGGTGCGGCCGACATGGCCGACATAGGGTTAGACAGAATAATCTTCTGTCTAGGAATATCTTTATCCCAATAAGAGAGGATATTTACTACCAAGATTAGAAGATAACAATCATTCTAAAACTGGTGATTATCTCTTCCTTGGGGCCGAAGCATCAGTGGAAGCCCACTAGGGTTTCACTGCCTATAAAAGGAACCCCCAAGGGTTCCACAATGGTATTACGACTTGTACTCTAAACTCACATAAACCTTAAACCGATTACTTACTCTCACGCCGGAGTCTAATCGTGGGAAACATTCCCACGGTAAGCCTAACGCGTGCTGTTTAGTGTGCAGGATCCCAACCAAACGATTCACTTAGTGCAGGAGCAGGAGCCCAGCCAACCCGAATTAAGCCTAATTTGGGTCTAGCAAGGGTCAACCAACTTTTGCATCAACAATATCAATAATACACATGGAGTCAAGAGATAACTTCAGACGTGATGAGGCGACCAACATTCCTGAACAAGAACCATGTGCTTCTTTCATATGATGTTCTCCATCATTCAGGTCCAACCTCATAAATAGCTAATCTTGTGAATACATTATCATATATGATATATGCACGTGATAAATACCTTACACTTGTGTTTAAAAGGTATTTAATTTACGTTTCAAGTACACCCTCATTAATTTGAGGGGGAGCTTGTGTAATTCATGAAGATAATTGGATTTTCATTTTTCTTCCCAAATTTTCTTAAAATGCTGTTAAATCAATTGATATTAAAAACATCAATTGGGTTAATATTTTTAATATGGGGAGAAAATGCGATTTAATATGGGAAATGATTAATCACAAATGGGTTGAGTTAACTTGCTAGCTCATCCCGACATGTACGAAATGTTTTCGGATATCGTGGCATATGTTAAGGGGGAGCAAATTGGATTTGCACTTCAAAATGGATTTCATGGTGACATACACTTACCCAAAACATCTCTATTCATGACGGTGAAGATTGTGGTGACATAAGGATGGTAGGATAGGTTAATGTCCAATGATTCCTCTTGAACCGAAGGAATCTTCCCAAGGAAATTCCATAGCTAGAAATAGTAGTCCTTAGGAAAGATGGAGAAAGATTGTGAATGTAGCTGAATGCCGACCAAGTACTTAAGTTAGCACTAGAACAATCACAACAAGGTGCTAGTTATGAGGTATTGGTAAGCATTTGAAGGGGTTGAAGAATGAAAAAGAATTGTAAAGATAAAGGGTGTAAAGAAAGAAGCCCTTCTTACAACATTAGGAAGAAACCGGGTCAATACATATGCTATTGAGATCATTTTTAATGATGCTCGATATTGACAATAGACATCATGGACCCAGTGATGCAATGCACAACCAAACCCAACTAACTCAGATATCTCTCAAAAGGTATTTGTTTTAATCTCACGGAGATTAACATGTCTTCTATCAATTTATTCACTCCGAATAATTTGGTATTGAAATGGTGGCACTCCTCTCTAGCCTCCGATCACTAAAATCTAAAATGCACGATGGAGTCTAGAGCCATTTGATATCATCAAATATCTCATTAGGACACACTTTCATAATTCCTTTCTTCTTCACACACTGTGAAAAGTAAGAAAGATCTTAAGAGTCCTACGCAAAATCTTCATTATCTTGGCTGAACATCCGAGTAATACGAAAGTATTTACAATGAAGATGTAAATCCTTCTTGAGCGAATATCAAAAAGCTCATGGTAGGTGACTTGTGCGATTCTTTATGAATCAAATTTTGATAACTGGAAAGCAACAGTTGTTTAGTTCTTATTGAACTCAAACACGTTCTAGGCCTCTACGCAATATCTCTGTGATCTTGCCAGAACACTCAGAGTGACACTCTATAATGTTTAAAGTGATGAGTAGAAATCCTTCTAGTGTTAACATCAAACAGCACTTGGTAGGTAACTTGCAAGATTGTATATGAATCAAGCTAGTGACAGCTGGAATGTAATAAGTGTGAAAACACTTATCCTTTTACCACTTATTTCCAATAATAACAAGACCAAAACGTGTATTTTATGTCGTAAAAGTCGGAATTATGCGTGGTTTGTGTTTTTATTGTGTGTCAGGATAAAATTATGAAAAAGGAAGAAAACATGGGCTATCACGGGCTTTTATCAAAGAAAACGAGAAAAGACGAAGTCAAAAGATCAAGAGTGCAAAAAGAACGGAAGTCCAAGGCGTATTCTGAAGATTTATCAAAGAAAAAGTCTAAAGACAGAAGTTTAATTAAGTCGAAGAACTCAAGTCTAATAGAAGAAGAAAATTATAACACACGTTCAATTTATATCGACAAATCCCGAGACGACGTCGTGAAAGACAAAGAATTTAAATCGAGTCGAGAAGAAAGAAAGAAGGAAGCAACACATGCGCTCCCCACCTCCTATATATACCCTTCTAATGACACATTAGGAGGGTGTTAGTTAATTAGTTTAATTTCAATTTTTAGTAGTTTTATTTTTAGAGAGAGAAATTGTTTAACTTTCTCTCACTAGAACTTCATCTTTTCTTTCTTTTTATGTTTAAGCTTTGATTTGATCTTGTATTTTGGAATCATTAATCTATAAGTTCAAGTTAAGCTTTTCATCTTTAATCTTCTTCTGCATTTCTTTATTTTTTAGTTGTTTTCGATCCGTTATAATCTTTGATTTTGCTTAATCTTGATGTTTGATTGATTAAAAAGTTTATCTTTTTATCAACCTTTAAGTTTTTATACAACTTAAGCTTTGAGCTTGACATGCTTATTGGCTTATTTTGTATTTAGCTTATTTGTTTTAAAGTTTTCTTAAAGTATTCGTCTTTTTAAAGTTTGATTTAAAAGTTTGGTTATTTAAAGTTTTGAAAAGTTTTTATTCGTGCTTATTTAGTTTATTTCATTATAAATTTGATTAAGTTTTGGTTTGAGCTTATTCAAAAGTAGCTTTTAAACTTAGCTTATTACGAATCTTAAAGTCATCGGAAAAGGGTAAACCCCTTTCCGATTGTCTATTTCGATTAGGGCTTTTCATTCCGATCTTCAACACTATTATTCTGATACATAGTATCGGAATAGGGTTTTCTATTCCGATTGTTATTCCAATTTGTATTCCGACGGTGGCGTTAATTTGGTATTCCGATAACTTTGGTTTTCCAGCATTCCGATTGTTCCTTTTCTTACATTCCGATTGAGGTGATTTTTTATGACATTCCGACTAGCACATTCCGATCATATTCAGACTGCAACATTCCGATGGGACTCATTTTGCCTCATTCCGACTGTATTCCGACATGATTCCGATTGGGGCATTCTGATGGGATAATTGTTTAGTTTTACAAAGTTTTTAAGTTTTAAATTCATTACGTCTTAATTTTCTAGTAAGTTTTAGTTTAATTTTTAAAGCTTTATTTTTACACAACGACATTTTCATAATTGCTATTAGTTTAAAATAGATAATCAAACCTTTTTATTTTCCACCAAGAACGACTGAGTCGCACTAACAACCAGTAATCAATTCGAAAAGACTGGAATAACGAACTTTCATACTTGGCTAAAACACCAGTTATTAAATGGCACCGGTGGCGGGGAACGAACCCGGGTTACCCGCGTGACAGGCAGGAATACTTACCACTATACTAAGTAAAATCTAGTTATTAAATGGCGCCGCTGCCGGCTCTTTTCGTTAATATTAACGGTTTTTAGTGAGAGACGCGTTGGATTTTGGGATTCGTCATTCGTGAACGTTATTTTCCTTGCTTAAAAATTTTCAAAAAAAAATCCATAAAAATTTAAAAAATTTTCAAAAATAAAAAAACATTAAAAAATCATAAAAAGCATTTATTTTCCAAAGTTTTGCACCAAAAAGATTTTATTTTTACAAGAACATATATATTCTTTGCTTCTTTGGTATCTTTTTCTTTTTCTTTTCCAGGTGTATGCGTACTAGATCTTCAACTTATACAGAGCCCGAGACACGTGAAGATTTAGATATGGCTGGTGTGCACAACAACAATAATAATCCACCTCACCTCAACATGAATAATAACAACAATGGCCCTCAACCAGACCTTCGTACGATGGAGGAGCTTTGTCAACCAACAATGAATGGACGTGGAGGACCGATTGCACCGATGCAAATCACGGCTCCTAAATTTTCTTTGAAGCATCACATGATCCAGCAAGTTCAAAACGCTTGTCCTTTTCGCGGATTACCCAATGATGATGCCAACAAACACCTCGACAAATTTATTACCGTCACCCAAAGCATGAAACTTCCCGGTGTTACTATGGATTTCCTTCGCCTACATCTCTTCCAACACACTTTATCCCACCATGCCGAGAAATGGTTTGATCGTCTTCCCAAAAACTCAATTCATACATTGAATGACATGACTCAACGCTTTTTGTCGCGCTACTTTCCACCATCCATGGTCATTAGTCTTCGCACCCAAATTAGTGGATTTACTCAAGAACCTGATGAGTCGCTTTTCGATGCTTGGGAACATTATAATGTCTTGATTGACCGTTGTCCGAACCATAACATGCTCCCCGTTACTTTGATTGATACCTTCTATAATGGTTTAACTTTTCGTGATCGTGATACGATTAATACTTCCGCCGGTGGTACATTCATGAAGAGAAGACCCGAGGAGTGTAGAGAGCTTATAGAGAACATGACCACTCACCACAAAAATTAGGATTCATCCGCATCCTCAAGATCAAACCCGAGAGTCAATGTTTCTTCTACTTCTTCAAACCCTGATATGACCGAAATGACCCGCGCAATAGTCAAAATGAGCAAAAACATGCAACTTTTGGCTACTAACCAATTTCAACAAGCTAAAGCTGTAGTAACTTCTTGTGAGATTTGCGGGGATTCTCATTCATACACAGATTGTCCTTCTAGTCATGACAATCCGGAGAATGTGTATGCCACTAACGGTAACTTTTCTATGGGAGGCTATCAAGCACGTCCTCAAGGTGACCGCAATTTTCTTAGTTATCGTTCTAATAACTTCCTTTCACCACCCGGTTTTCAATCCCATAATAGACCATCACCACCTCAATTGAAAAACACACAATACCCACCAAGGAACCAAGGCCAAAGAAGTAACTACCAAGGGAATTCTTCTAATAATCAAAGGAATTATAACTCAAATCAAGGGAATTTTCATAGTCAAAATCAAGGGACCTTTAATGGGCAAAACCAAGGGTTTCAAAATAACAACTTTAACCAAGGTTTTAATGACAACAACGCTTATCAACAACAATATCCAAACCAAGGTTTTCAAAATCAAGGGCAAAACACGAATTCACCTTCAATGGAATTGGTTCTTCAAAAGTTGACTGATAAGTTA
The DNA here is from genome assembly GCA_025667525.1 of Glebionis coronaria. Taxonomy (NCBI): domain Eukaryota; kingdom Viridiplantae; phylum Streptophyta; class Magnoliopsida; order Asterales; family Asteraceae; genus Glebionis; species Glebionis coronaria. The sequence goes on along the minus strand of CM046875.1, from coordinate 258,669,959 downwards.
AGTGAACATGAGAAAATCATGTATGTAATGCAAGAATCGAGTGATAAGAAATTTATGCAAATGTACCAAGCCATTAATCCCTAAGGCCCACCCCAAGGTACTCTCCCTTCTAATACCGTGACCAATCCAAGGGCCAACGTTAATGTCATCACTACTAGGAGCGGTAAGATCATCGTTGAACCTTCTTCTTCACCAACTAACCAAGGACCCGAGATTCCTTCTACTTGTGATATACCACCCGTTATGCCTTCGTCTGCACCTTATGTCCCATTGATACCTAAAGCTTATACCACACCTTCGGTTCCAAAACCGGTTCCTCAACCTTCCACTTCTACCCCTCCACCACCCAAGGATGTGAGTGAGATTTCCATTCCAAAGCCTTCATCTCAACCCAATATACCTTATCCCTCAAGGTTGAGGAAAGAGAAGTTGAAAAACAAGGATGATACTCAGGTTTCTATCTTTCTTAAAATGTTTAAACCACTGAATTTCAACATCTCCTTTGCTGAGGCTCTCGCTCACATGCCTAAATATGCTAAGATGTTTAAGGATCTTTTAAGTGATAAGGAAAAAATTTTCGACATCGCCAATACCCAATTAAATGAGAATTGTTCTGCCGTTCTTTTGAGAAAACTTTCAGTTAAGTTAGGAGATCCCGGTCGATTCCTTATTCCTTGTAATTTTCCTTAATAACTACCTTTTAATTAGAAAAAACACTTAAGTTAAGTTAGTTATTCCCGGTCGATTCCAGTTAAGTTAGGAGTTACCCCTAATTGGGAGCTACCTTTTGAATTGATGTGCGATGCTAGCGACTTTGCTATTGGAGCGGTTTTGGTCCAAAGAGTGAATAAACACTTCCAACCAATCCATTATGCTAGCAAGACAATGACGGGGGCTAAAGTGCATTATACCACTACCGAAAAAGAGCTTTTAGCTGTAGTGTATGCTTTTGAGAAATGTCGCCCCTATCTTGTTCTTTCCACCACCATCGTCTATACCGACCATTCCGCGTTGAAGTACTTGTTAACTAAGCAAGATTCTAAGCCAAGACTTCTTCGTTGGGTTTTGCTCCTTCAAGAATTTAAAATCGAAATTCGTGACAAAAAGGGAGCCGAAAACCTAGCCGCGGATCATCTAAGTAGACTTGAGGATCCTTATCAAGGGGATCATACGAATCAAGAGATCAAAGACTCTTTTCCCCTTGAGGCCTTAATGTCTATCAATTCCAATCTTGATGACACCCTGTGGTTTGCGGACATTGCAAACTACTTAGCGGGTGGTATTCTCATGGAAGGGTTAACGTTCCAACAAAAGAAAATGTTCTTTAAAGACATTGAACACTATTTTTGGGATAAACGTGAGGAATCCTAAGATTCATGATCTTTAAGCTACTAGGAATGCATCATGTTCATATGATTAGATAATCAAAGCGGAATTAGAACACGACACATTAAACAAGGTGTTTAGGCACAAAACACATGAACTACTCTAATGGATTGTATATTAATAACAAACAATCACTAGGTGTGTGTACATTGAATCCCACACCTAGTCGACACACGCTTTAGGTTTACATTGTATATGAAAGTTATGATTAAAAACCTAATACCCTTGGTTCCTTTTATAGTGTAAGGATTAGGGTATACAAGAGATAATATCAAATAAACATGTAAATCTTCTATTCAAATAAACTTATACGGAATATAATCTACATGTTTATCTAAATAGAAGCTTCCAAAGGCTTCTTTTCAATGTTTCTGTCAATGCTTGAATTGCATGTGACAATGCTTGGATTGCACTTGACAATGCTTGCTTCTGTCAACGCTTGATTTGTTCTTGACAATGCCTGGAATACACTTGTCAACGCTTAGACAATGCCTTCATGTTTTCTTCGTTTTTGAGTTTCTACCACATCAACTTTTTTAACCAACAATCATCCCCTAGTTGATGTCGGCAAAACTCTTTGTGTATCTCTTGTAAGTTGTACATCATCTTCAAATTGCTGGCCCTCAATTGTAGCATGTATGACTTCCCCTTTTTGTCACATCAACAGGGAAGTAAACAATGTATGAAATCTTAAAGATTCTCCAAATGTAGGCTCTGTATAATGATCTTGAAGAACAATAACTATAATATTCTTGATGTAGAAGTAGAATAACCCAACCTTATGTTCCATGTCTTGTACTATCCATGTGATGAAGAACTTATAAGAAGACTTTTAATTGTATAAGTAGACCTCGATCTCGTGTCAATATTCTCATCCTTTGTGAGACACTGAGCACGATAATGTAACTCCTTCAAGTGTTATGACAAGTCTTCGTCACCAATCATGTAAGCACGAGCAAGTTATCTTCAAACCAATGGATGGATCCCATGATTTAAAGATATGATAAAACACAAATTCGCGAAAATCTTCTTCAAGCATCAAACTTACCATAAGAATTCTTCCCCTTAAGCCAACACCTCTTCATGACGAATTTAATGAAATAACATATTCATACCATATGTAAAAGTACCTTAACGGATAACTCTTTCACAAGGCTATCCCGATTACATAGTTTAAAATATCCATCAAATTCTCATGAATAGTTGCTAACTCGCATTAAAATCATTAATCCCTTTTAAAAATATCCGAGCCATAAATATCAACTTGATATTCTATATAGAAACGGAGATTCCATGTACCTTCGTGTGTAAATTCCTCCTTTTTGTATGCTAAAAACGTATCAATTTTCTCAAACTGTAGCTATTCTTTTGTTACCCGAGAACCCTCACTGTCCAATATCCTAACCAAATGCTTTATCCAATATCGGACAAAACCTAACAGCATTTGAACAAGCCTTTTCTCGGACAACTCATGTCAACGCTTGTTCTGTCAGCGTCAAGGTATTCTTTGTCAGCGTCTATAAAACAAACGTCATCGTCAACTTCTGCTACGTTTTAATCTCTCATGCCTTGACTTTTCCTTTTTAATTCCATGAATAAAGCAGATCCCAATATAAATGATGTGGGAAATAAAACAAACTACTATGGAAACTACATAATTCCTATAGAATAGCAATATCTCCATACTAGACTAATATTTCTAAAAAATCGGGATATCTTTAAAACCTCCCACGTTGGTCAATAGTAATCACATGATGCCCACATCAGCTTCCATATTTATCATGGAGAAGTCTATCCAAAAATGCCCTAAAGATCATGGAGAAGTCTATCCAAAAATGCCCTAACAAGGTATGAGGATAAATAGATCAAACTCCTAAAAGGAGGCGGATCGTTGTATATCAAAGTCCAAAATAAAGATTGGAGAAAAATGAATAAGTCGTGGTCCAAGTATGAAGAATCGCTCAAAACTTCAAGTGAAGAAATTCCTATTATGAAGAGAAGACCATTATTTCATGAACGTCTCTCAAGATTTGAAGTATGAATCACTGCCAAATATCGGTCCGAGAAAGGTCTCGAATTGTGAAGCGAGTTATGCCAAGATATGAACTTTATGAGGTCCCGAGAAGCAGTTTTAAAAGACTTTGTCCTTTAGCTAACTATGGATTAAATTGTCCCACTTTATTTTCGGCCTAAATTAACTGTCGAAATAAGTCAAACAATGTATCCTCGTGATCATTCAAGACAAAATTAAAATATAAGAGGTACACCTAGGAATACGGAGTCTAAGTAAATAATTGGGCCACATGAGTTCGTGTTAGTTTTCTAACTTATAATAACAATGATCTCGTTTTTAAGCTTGGTATGGGGAACGTGAAACTTAAGGATGATGAACATTCATGACAGCCAAAACCCCAATGTAAGTCTTTGATTTCTTTACTTGTTTTGTACATATTTCTATCTTTTCAGTTTCCTTAAAGTTTAGTATTTAATAAAGGCCAAGGTGGGTTATTTACGATGAGAAATGTAATATGTGCTTTGAAATTAATGCATTGCATGAGGGCATTGCAATGGTCAAGTGTAGGGGATTTAATAAGTGTGAAAACACTTATCCTTTTACCACTTATTTCCAATAATAACAAGACCAAAACGTGTATTTTATGTCGTAAAAGTCGGAATTATGCGTGGTTTGTGTTTTTATTGTGTTTCAGGATAAAATTATGAAAAAGGAATAAAACATGGGCTATCACGGGCTTTTATCGAATGAAACGAGAAAAGACGAAGTCAAAAGATCAAGAGTGCAAAAAGAACGGAAGTCCAAGGCCTATTCTGAAGATTTATCAAAGAAAAAGTCTAAAGACGGAAGTTTAATGAAGTCGAAGAACTCAAGTCTAATAGAAGAAGAAAAATTATAAGACAAGTTCAATTTATATCGATAAATCCCGAGACGACGTCGAGAAAGACAAAGAATTTAAATCGAGTCGAGAAGAAAGAAAGAAGGAAGCAACACATGCACTCCCCGCCTCCTATATATACCCTCCTAATGACACATTAGGAGGGTGTTATTTAATTAGTTTAATTTCAATTTTTAGTAGTTTAATCTTTGATTTGATCTTGTATTTTGGAATCATTAATCTGTAAGTTCAAGTTAAGCTTTTCATCTTTAATCTTCTTCTACCTTTCTTTATTTTTTAGCTGTTTTTGATCCGTTATAATCTTTGATTTTGCTTAATCTTGATGTTTGATTGATTAAAAAGTTTATCTTTTTATCAATCTTTAAGTTTTTATACAACTTAAGCTTTGACCTTGACATGCTTATTGGCTTATTTTGTATTTAGCTTATTTGTTTTAAAGTTTTCTTAAAGTATTTGTCTTTTTAAAGTTTGATTTAAAAGTTTGCTTATTTAAAGTTTTGAAAAGTTTTTATTCGTGCTTATTTAGTTTATTTCATTATAGATTTGATTAAGTTTTGGTTTGAGCTTATTAAAAATTAGCTTTTAAACTTAACTTATTACGAATCTTAAAGTCATATGAAAACGGTAAACCCCTTTCTGATTGTGTATTCCGATTAGGGTTTTTCATTCCGATCTACAACACTATTATTCCGATACATAGTATCGGAATAGGGTTTTCTATTCCGATTGTTATTCCGATTTGTATTCCGACGGTGGGGTTAGTTTGGTATTCTGATAACTTTGGTTTTCCAGCATTCCGATTGTTCCTTTTCTTACATTCCGATTGAGGTGATTTTTTATGACATTACGACGAGCACATTCCGATCATATTCAGACTGCAACATTCCGACGGGATTCATTTTGCCTCATTCCGACTGTATTCCGACGTGATTCTGATTGGGGCATTCCGATGGGCTAATTGTTTAGTTTTACAAAGTTTTCAAGTTTTAAATTCATTACGTCTTAATTTTATAGTAATTTTTACTTTAATTTTTAAAGCTTTATTTTTACACAATGACATTTTCATAATTGCTATTAGTTTAAAATAGATAATCAAGCATTTTTATTTTCCACCAAGAACGACTGAGTCGCACTAATAACCAGTAATCAATTCGAAAAAGACTGGAATAACAAACTTTCATACTTGGCCAAAACACCAGTTATTAGAATGCAATGATGGTGCGATTCTTTAATGAATCAAACTTGTTCCAGGAACATGAATTGACGGCTTAAATCAGGAGGATAACTTTATCCAAATGATTCACTATTTACGTTTGCAGTCAGCTCTGGACGGTTGAGTAAAGAGAACGGGTTTACCCGCGAAATCTTGTCACGGAGGTTCTTAATTGAAACTACCTGCCACAAGTACGATATTTAATATCGTCTAACGGTCTTCACCGACCGGAGGTAAAATGCTACCGAATTAGAATGAAATGTTCAAGGCCATTTCATTTGTGTATATGTTTTGTTTCTATCTGTGTTATGCAGCGTAACAAGAAGGTGACATTGCGGTGTACAATCCAGAAGAAGTCGTCACCACATGCATATACTGCATACACTTAATATTTCAACAAATTCAAGAAAGTCTGAAAGTCAAGTCTTCCATTGTATCAAACTCTGAAGCATTCAAGAATTTATAAAGGTATATGTATGTGGAACATGAAGTCACGAAGAGGAAAATATCACAAGTGATGAGTGCACAAGGTCAAGGCAAGGAAACATGCTCAAGACTAATGTCAAAGATCACATAAATCATATTCACAAGAACAAGATCGAAGACTCAAGCATAGTATGCTAGGTTTAAGATTTTGTAAAATGGTGTGACCTCCCTTAGGAGGAGATTGTTGGAAATACGTTTTTCCAAGGAAAGTCTCGGTCACATCATTATTAGCATAGATCACGAGCAATAGACTATTTAGGACATTGTAACTTGGAGTGACCTCTCTTAGGGGGAGATTGTTGGAAATACGTTTTTACGTATTTAGAAATGATCGTTCACTCCAATAATATATTCAAGTATTAGGCTCGTGATCCAGTATGTAAACAGTATAGCCCATATATCCCACATGTAGTGTAACACCCCATTTTGATAATGGAATGTAACGCGTAATTATGGCGTGTCATCAAAGCATACAAGGAAAAATGTCTAAACATTACATAACCATAAAAGGAAAATACCGGAATCAAACATCGGTAGTCCAAAAGTAAAGCTCATCACACACAAACATAAGTACTGTAAAGGAAAGGACTAAACAATGTCCATAGCAAGTGTATCAAAGGAAAGATAATGCATAAAGTAAAGAAAGGCTAGAAAGCTTCCAGTCCATATGCACGTACGCTTAAAGTCTACGAGCGTCCCTGAGTACCTGCCGTTTTGGGAACATAGAAAAGGAAAACGGCTGAGCAATACGCTCAGTGCACAGATGTACAATAAAGCATGAATAGGATAAGCATATAACATATAACAGCGGAAGAAACTAAGTCCCGAGTAACCTGGTTAAGTCTTGGTAAAACTGGTTTTATAGTTTGAATAGCCTTATGTTTATCTTATAAAAACTGTTTAACATGTTCTACCATTAGCCAATATAGGTCATGAAAATCCACCGTGCATGAATACTTGGAGGGGTGACCTCATCATGCAAATTAGAGGGGCTACCTCTAATTTAATATACTGTTATTAGGTAGGAGGGATCAGCTCCTTGTGAAGGATGCAAGGCACACATCACATTCACACTGAGTAATCTGCTGAAAACATGTAACTAGGATGCACCCATACGCCCCACATGATAAATATAATAATATGGCCAAAAGCTGAAGGGACGCCACGAGCAATCACTCCGTCGTGGTGAAGTCATAACATCAGTGCCTCTAATGTTATTGTTATGGTACCTCCATAACTAGGTGAAACTGGTCATGCATGTATATGGCTATAGGTAATCTAAATTAAACATAAGCAAGTCAAACATATAAACTTATACTACGTGAAAACATTTGGCTGCATACGGGGAATCCTAATAAGGAAAGAATGTCCATACTGAAAGGATGGGAATCCGTACCTTATGTCCAGTGAACGAAGAAGATGAACTGAGGAGAATCCTACTTCGGTATCACTAATGCTACATAAATACATACATGAATAAGTATCTGACTACTAAATACGTAACTGGTTTGATAGTTGGAGTTATTACCACTCTTTAGGAAAAGAGCAATAAATAGGGCAAGTGTGCACGACGATTTAGGAAAATCGTGTGTGAATGACCCTAAGTGAGTTCGTTCTCGAGGAGGCAAGTGCGTTGTTTGTTGAATTGATTAATGATTTGTGATTAATTGATTGAAAAAGGAAGAAAGAAATGAGATTAGAAGAGAAAGACGGTTACGAAAACGGATTAAAATATGACGAAAAAGGCGATCTCGCAAAACCGTAAATAGTGCCAAAATTAAAATTTTGAACCTAAAAATTCCTAAAAATTTCTAAAAATCCCCAATAATATTCTAAGAGTTTACAAAAAATCCAAACTTTCTAAAACCTTTTAATTAATAAGATAATGACTTTTTAATGCTAATTAAAGCCCTAAAAATCACTTTTAATTATTAAAAAGCCTTAAACAAGATATTATAGTTTGTAAACCTCAAAAATATCCTAATTAAGCTAAACCCTATTTTTAAAAATTTTAAAACCAAATTAAACTATTTTTAAACACTTAAAAACTATTAAAATCACTTAAATCTTAAATTAATTCTAGAAATTAATTGAAAAGCCTAAAAAATATTTGGAAAGTGATAAAACTCCGAATTATGTGTCTACAATCTAGGAAAAATGAAAAAAAGTTAAAAATTAAACTTTCAATTTTTAATAATAAAATAATATTAAAATATTCAAAAAAATAAAAAGTTTATAAATAAATTCTAAAAAATTACCAAAAACCTAGAATAATATAACTAAGACAAAAATGCAATCAAAATTTTCTGAAACCTATTTAATAGTTTTATATTGAATTTTAAAGTAAGCTAAAAACCTTAAAATCCAATAAAATCAAAAATAAGCTAAATTAAAAACTTAAATAGCTGTAAACCTCAAAAATATAATTCAAACCTAAAAATTATTTTTTTAGATTTTTAAATTACCTTTTTCTATTTTTTAATGACTTTTTAAAATTAAAACTTAAAATAATCCTAGAAAATTAATTAATAAATGGAAAAATAAACTTTTTAAACAGAAAAGTCCCTCAACCTAATACAAATCTAAGAAAAATGCTAAACAGTAAAGAACATAAAGGAATAAGCTGGAAAAAGCTTATTATTAAGCTATTAGCTAAAATAAGCTACAAAACAAATGCCCTTAAGTAAGTAATGAAATGAAACCTATCAGTCAAAGTCCCTAGGGCGCAGATGGTTAACACGTTTGGTTGTGGGAGGAGTGGCGCAGGTTCGAGTCCTGGCCACGTCCTTTTTGGTATTTATTTTTTTTTCTTTTTTTAACTTTTAAAAACACAAAGCAGTGATTACTTAAGCCTTAAAAACACAATACAAACCCAATATAACAAAGATTAAGCAAATAAGTGAATCAAAACGTGCTCAGTTCAAGATTTCAAGAACACAAGCAAATAAGTAAATCTTCACTTGTGAAGATGAGATCAAGAGGGGCTTGATCTTTGATTTTGTTGGTGATTTTGATGGACAATGGGAACCCTTACACTCTTTGGAGTATAAGTAGTCAAATTACTCACAAAAACAGGCAAGTATAACACACAAAATCACACAAAATTAGCAAAATCAAGTTTTTGATATGGCAAGCAGGTCTGGTATGGTTTGCTGATGCACTTAGCACAATAATGAAATTCAAACCTCAAAATCTTGCATACAAGTGTACCAGATCACATAAAAACCATACACAATCCTAAACAAACCTATATCCTAGCACAGATCCAGGTTTTAAGCACAAATCTCACAAAATCAATCCCTAAATGCAGTTACTGAATTTTTACTATATTTTCCAAATTTTTTACTTGCAAAATGCTTTTAAACCTACCAAGATGTAATACAAGAGCATATATCACTTAACTAACAACAAAGAAGTGTGTGAGACAGATTTTTACTCAAGACTTAAATCATTAAACCCAAAATAAGCCCTAATCCAAACACCCCTTTATAACTGAAATTCACTTTTTTTTCAAGGCAAAACTATAACAAACTCAACCAACCTGATTTAAACTACTTGAAACATGCATAAAACATCTTAACTAAGCAAAATCCAGCACTCAAACAGGAAAATGAACAACTTCTACACAAAATCATACAAATTCACATAAACTGAATATTTTTTTAAAACTGAAAAAGGGTCAAGTAGCTACCTTGTTGGGCCTACATCCATGCCCAACAGTGACTGAATAGTCACCTCCTACAAGCTGGTGGCTTGTGCTGAACCTTGAAAAAGTAAGTAAGAGTAGAGAGTGATGGTGGTGGTCACTGCTAACACACACACCCAATATGCCTTTTAAAATGATTTGAGCTTTGGAACCTGCTAAGAAAGAAGGTAAACAAGATTGCTGTTCACAAAACAAATAAGCTATAAGCCAGCTTATTACCTAAGCTGCCTATGGCTTATTTGACAAATAAAACTGATTTTAAAATATTTTTGAAAATTGTACTAACAACTAAATCAACAACCACTTTAATCCTCACTTAAGCTTGATAATCAACAAGATTATCAGGCTTATATGACCAGCTTAAAACACTTGGACCAATTTCTGAAAAATAAAAGCTTAAGTCCAAACAGAAACTTAAAATGAAACATTAACTTGAAAAAAATAAAATTGCAATGAAAAGTAAATGGACTATTTTTTCTCGTCAACAACTCAATACCAATGTTATTTCATCAAATAAACTGGCTTTACAAGGCTATAACCAAGGAGAAAGAAAAAGCTAAAAAAAAGAGCTAAGTCCTAATGGCTTTATATAGCCTTACACTTGTTCTAGAAAGCTGAAATCTACTAAAACCCTAATGAGTAAACTCCCTCTTTTGCCCTTGAAGAAATTCGCATCTTTTTAGCATCTTTGAAAATTTTGAATTCGGACTAGATGCCATGTGATGATCTTTTTGGCAGTTTGTTGATGTAAGCTATGTAAAGAGGATCTTGGTCGTCCATTTTGCCTTTGGGAGCACGAAAATGCCCATAGGTGTTGATCTTGCTGTCATCTTTTTGTTTGGGAGTGAATAGTGGGGCAGGGGAGGGTGGCACAAGCATGTGGGGTGATGGTGATGGGGGTTTAAGGGTGGGTTTGGGTTTAAGTTGTGCTTAATCATTGATCTGGAAAGGGGGAAATAAAACCCCTTTTTTTTGCTCTTAATTCGTCCTGGAATATTAGGGTTTATGGGGTGGGTTAAGAACAGGTTTAATCCAAATTGGGGGAAGATTAATTTTAAAATCGTGTTTTGGTGGGAAGAGTTAATTAAGTTTAATAAATTAAACTGGGGTGGTGGAATGCAGACGTGGAGGAAGGGGAGATTTTGATTGGTTAATGGGTGTGAGTGGGTGATGTGGCATGCCATGAGTGGAGGTTTTAGGTTTGGTTGTCTGGCAGGTTTGACCCCCCTATTTTCACTCTTTCTTCATGTTGTATAAAATGGCTATCAACGCCTAAATAACAAATAACAACTTTAGGGCAGTTGTCATTTTTGGCACAAATTCTTCCAAACTTGAAACAAGGACTAAACATGCAATTTCTTCATCCTTCAAGGGCTGTTCTTGACATGTCTTCATACTTTAAGGCTTTGACTTGTTTGTTGACTTCTTGGAGGACCATAATTGACAATTTAGTTTTATTGAGGGACTAAATTTGCCAATTCTTCAAAGTTAAGGGTCCTTTTTGTAATTTTGACATACTTTAGGGACCAAACTTGTAATCATGAAGATACAAGGGTATAAAGTGTCAATTTTTCAAACTTGGAGGACCAATCTTCATAATTCTTCAAATCTTCAAGGGTTTTCTTTGGAAAATTCTTCATTAGGGCTTGGTTCATCGTGCGGCTTCGTTTCCCGTGTTCGTTTTTGCATGATTCTTGTGATCTTTTGTCATTTTCTCAATATCCGTACCTAAAATACACAAGCAACAAACACAAGCATATATTTGGGTATTTTGATGATATTTAATGCATTTTAAGCCCGATTTGGACGATGAGACTATGTATAATTGCAATCTCATCATGGTTTTATATCATGTCTTAGCTTATTTTATATGTTCATATCATGTTTTACTGTTTAAAGCCTTAAACTATGTTTATCTTATATTCTTTCTATTATGATTAAGTATTTCTGGTATTTCATGTATTATTATACTTACTGTGTAATAATAAGTAACTTTCCAAAAATAGCAGGTTTCCTAAAATAGAAAGTTTCCAAAAATAGAATGTTTCCAAAAATAGAAAGTTACCAAAAATAGAAAGTTTCCAAAAATAGAAAGTTTCCAAAAAATAGAAAGTTTCACAAAATAGATCAGCTGCCTTAATTAAATAAGTTTCCATAAATAGTTTAGCTGCCTGAATTAAATAAGTTTCTAAAAATAGATAGTTTCCATAAATAGATTAGCTGCCTTAATTAAATAAGTTTCCATAAATAGATTAGCTGCCTGAATTAAATAAATTTCTAAAAATAGAAAGTTTCTATAAATAGATATAAGCTGGTTAAATAAGCTAAGTATATAAGCCTAAGTATTTTTCTGATTATTTCCTAAGTCATAATGATATAATGTATAGTTTATTAATTATTACATGTAATTTAAATAAACTATAGGTTAAAAGTATTTAATTAAAATATATCATGTTTTTAATTAAATAAAGTTAAATACTTAGGTTAAAACATGTATTATTATTTATTAATAATATAACCTAAGTCATGTTAATTAATTAATTATAACCATTGTTTTTTAATAATTAATAAATAATAAGTCTAGAAAATATAAAAATACTTACGTTAATAATTCCATGATTCTAATGATTAAATATAACCTAAGTCATGTTTATTAAATTAATCATGTCATATTTATTAATTTAATTTTACATGTGATTATAAAAAAAAATCTTAACATAAACCGTGAACCGGATCTTGACTAGAAACCATGAACCGAACATGAAATCGACACGATACCCCGAACAACTTCGGGTTTCCCTTTGTTTTGCTGCTACGGTGGGACCCACACCACCCAACCGGGACCATATGGTCTCGGTGGTGGTTTATTAGCCAAACCGAGACCCCCTTGGGGTTCGGTTTAGGCGCCAGCCAACAAACACCCCTAAAAACATCCCTTTTTTATTTACCCAATAACCATTTACATGTTTGATCTATGTTTTTAATTAGGTTTTAAAAACACCATGTTCTTAATTAATTATTAGATCAAATCAAAAAGAAAAAGGATAAAAAGAATATACCGAATGCGTGGATCTAACGAGGATGAACACACACGAACACACGTACAAGATTCAAGATCAAAATCAACTAAACACCCCCTTTGGTGTTTATATGCGGCGGCCAAGAAAGAAAAGAGGAGAAGGAGAAAACTTTTTAGGTTTTTGATTTTTCTTCTGTAAAGTGAAAAGTAACTAGAAAAATTTACCATAACCCCTCTTTAGTAAATTTTGAGATGGGCTTGGCCCATCTCCTTATTGTTGCCGCGGGTAGCGGGCCCAACATGGGGTACCCGTACCATTTTCCGTGTCCCGTTGTTTAAGTGTTCGTTCGTGTTTAATTATGTTCGTGTTTAGTGTGTTCTCGTTAAATATTTACCGTGACCTAATATATTTGTTCACGCTCGTAATAAATATATATACGTAATTAATAATAGTTCGTGATTTAATTACGTTCATTATTTCATGATCGCATGTTCGTGATTAATTATTGTTAAATAATTATTGCGTGTTCGTGGGTAATAATTACTTATTGTGTTCTAACACGTACGTAATACGTAAAATCCTAACATGTAAACGTAATCATACTATAAAAGGAAAGTTTTAATCTGGTACGTACGATCTTAAGGGTACTATTCATGGTAAAAGCATGCGGGTTTTACAACTCTTCCCCCCTAAAAGGAATAATTCATCCCCGAATTATAGATAAAGTAAACTGAAAAAGAAGAACATACCCGAATTCAAAATATGAAATGAGGGTAAGAAGCCCGGATAGACTCCTCTGTTTCCCAAGTGGCTTCCCGCTCGGTATGATCCCTCCATAGGATTTTGACAAATGGAATCGTCTTCCTTCTCATGACTCGTTCTTGTCTGTCAAGAACTCGTTCGGGTTCTTCTATAAAAGTGAGATCTTCACGTATCTGTTCCAGTGGATACTGAACCATGTGAAGGGGATGATACTGGTACCCACTGAGTAAGGACACATGAAACACATTGTGCACATGCGAAAGCTGCAGAGGTAAGGCCAACCGGTAAGATACTTCACCGACCCGTTCAATGATATCAAACGGTCCGATGAAACGAGGACTGAGCTTCCCTTTAATCCCGAAGCGTCTAACACCACGTGCCGACAAAACCTTAAGGAAGACGTGATCTCCTACGTTAAAATGTATGTCCCTACGATGCTTATCGGCGTAACTCTTCTGACGTGATCGTGCTTCCTGAAGGTTCTGCTTAGCTACTGCGATCTTTTCATTGGTCATCTCTATGATTTCGGGTCCTTCAAGTGTTCGCTCGCCAACCTGATCCCAGCAGATTAGGGCGCGACACTTCCTGCCATACAACATCTCGAAAGGAGCACACTTGATACTTGCGTGCCAACTGTTGTTGTATGCAAACTCCACCAAACAGATATAATCGTCCCAATCACCCGTCCATTCCAACGCACATGACCTCAACATGTCTTCCAATGTCTGAATAGTTCGTCCGACTGTCCGTCCGTTTGAGGAAGAAAAGTCGTGATAAGCTTAAGTTGTATACGCCAAGCTTTCTGTAGACTCTTCCAAAAGCGCGAAGTGAATCGAGGATCTCTGTCTGAGACGATGCTGGATGGTGCACCGTGGAGTCTCATGATCTCTCTTCTATACGTATCGGCGAGTTTACTTACCGGATCTTCCTTGCGGATCGGTAAGAAATGAGCTGATTTGGTAAGTCGATCTCCGATAACCCAAATCGCATCGTGCTTCCTCTTGGTGGGCGGAACACCAGTAACAAAATCCATGGTGATTTTTTCCCACTTCCACTTTGGAATATCTAACGGTTAAAGGAGACCGCCAGATCGCTGATGCTCAATCTTAACCTGCTGGCAGGTAAGACATTTGGAGACGTAAGTGGCCACATCCTGTATCATGCCACTCCACCAAAAGTATTGCTTTATGTCATGGTACATCTTAGTCGAACCAGGATGTATAGAGAATGGGCAGCTATGAGCTTCAGCTAACAAGGCTTCTCGGAGTTCTTGGTCATCAGGAACACAAAGTCTCGTGCCCTGCCATACGATACCATCTGCATCTACTCTGAATTCCATCTGTTTCTCCAAATTCTGTACTATTGCCCAGATTTCTCCATCATCTTTCTGAGATTCCTTGATCTTAGAGAGTAACTCGGGTTCTACTCTAAGATTAGCCCAGTAACCATGTTGTCCACGTACCATGATCTCGATGTCTAGCCGCTCAAAGTCTCTTATGATTTCCTCCTCAATTTTAATGTCGTTGATCATTCCGGACTTCCTGCTAAGAGCATCTGCTACTACATTTGCCTTTCTGGGATGATACTGTAGATTAATGTCATAATCCTTCAACAGCTCTAACTATCTCCTCTGCCTCATGTTCAATTCACGTTGAGTGAAGATGTACTTCAAGCTCTTGTAGTCCGTGAAAATGTCACATGATTCTCCATACAAGTAGTGCCTCCATATCTTTAATGCAAACACGACTGCAGCAAGTTCCAAGTCAGGCGTGGGGTAATTTTCTTCATAAGGCTTAAGCTGCCGTGAAGCGTACGCGATCACTTTCTGATGTTGCATGAGAACACAGCCAAGTCCCTTCCCTGATGCATCACTGTAGATTTGAAATCCACCCGTACCAGATGGGAGAGTAAGAATAGGTGCAAATACTAGCTTCTGCTTCAGGTCTTCAAAGCTCTTCTCTCGTTCTTCAGTCCAGACGAATTTCTCCCCTTTCCGCATCAGTTTTCTCAATGGTAGTGCTAAGCGGGAAAAGTTCTCCACGAACCTACGGTAATAGCCAGCTAAGCCTAAGAAACTGCGAACTTCTGTCACCGTGTCGGCCTTGGCCACTTAGTAATGGCCTCAAACTTCGCTGAATCCATAGTGATTCCTTCTGCTGATACAATGTGACCTAAGAATGCCACCTTGTCTAACCAGAACTCACACTTGAAGAATTTAGCATACAGCTGCTTTTGGCGAAGAATCTGTAGTACTGTACGAAGATGGTCTTCGTGTTCCTCCTTGAACTTTGAGAAAATCAGGATGTCATCGATGAAGACAATGACGAACTTGTCCAGAATTTCATGGAAGATTCTGTTCATCAAGTCCATGAACATTGCTAAAGCATTTGTCAGTCCGAATGGCATAACTACAAACTCGTAGTGGCCATAGCGGGTACGAAAAGCAGTCTTGGCGATATCTTGCTCCTTGACCCGTAGATGATGATAGCCTGACCTAAGATAAATATTGGAGAAGTGTTTGGCCCCTTGGAGTTGGTCAAACAGATCGTCTATACGTGGAAGTGGATACCTATTCCGGATAGTAATCTTGTTGAGCTCGCGATAGTCTATGCAAAGACGCATACTGTCGTCCTTCTTCTTAACAAACAAGACCGGTGCGCCCCATGGAGATGTGCTCGGTCGAATGAAACTTCGTTCAAGAAGTTCTTGTAGTTGATCCTTCAACTCCTTCAGCTCTATGGGAGCCATGCGATAAGGAGCCTTGGAGATTGGTTCAGCTCCTGAAATAAGCTCGATACTGAATTCCACTTCTCGTGTAGGTGGTATGCCCGGAATTTCTTCTGGGAATACATCTTAGAGTTCCGACACTATAGGTTGATCTTGAATTGATGGAGATTCAGCATCCATGTCGTGAACCGTAGCTAGATAACCCTCGCAGCCATGTGACAGTAGTGCATGCGCTTGTAGGGTAGATATGATTTGAACAGACCGTCCGGGTACGAACCCGTTATGAATGTACTCTGGTGCATCAACATCACCGAAAATAACTCGATATGAATGGCAGTCTATGGTATCATGATGCTTGGATAGCCAATCCATGCCCAAAATCATGTCCAAGTCATTCATGTCCAGTGGAAGTGCGTCAACAGGTCGAACCTTATCATCAAATTCTAGAGGAAGACTCTTGTACACATGGGTGATTAATACAGAGTCCCTTAAAGCCGTGGAAATAGTAAGCCTATTCTCTAGTGGGATGGGGAGCATCCTAAGGTTCTTAGCATAAGCAGTAGAAATAGCCGAGTGAGTAGCACCCATATGGAAAAGAACACATGCAGCTTGACCATACATATACAAGTTTCCAGTGATGGTACCTGTAGACTTGTTGGCCTGGTCTCGAGATTTCGTGTAGAAACGCCTAGTGGTAGGAGGCGGCTTGGAATCAGCATGTCCCGATGTACCCTCCTTCTCGCCCTTACGGCAATCCTTCATGATGTGGCCAGGAAGACCACACTTGAAGCATGCGCTAGTGTTACGGCGACATGGCCCTGGGTGCCTACGGTGGCAAGTAGAGCAAAGAGGATGAGTAAATCCTCCAGCAGGTGCTCTGGCTGGCTGAGAACCTGATAAAATGTTTTACATAAGACATGATAATAGGGTAAAAAGGACAATGCGGATAATCGTATGATTGAATAACAGTGATAGCTGGACGGCTAGGCTGTGAACCTCTCTGGTTCTGGTCCCAACCGTTTCCATGGTTCCTGGTAGAAGTTGTTGCTATAGTGTCAGAATATGAGTTATAACATGAAATCGTAAGAAAATTGCGTAAGTATTAGGACCTGCTACTGTTGGAGTGTCCAGCGTTGTTACGGTAATTATCATTACCGCCACGCCTATCCGTAGCAGAACAGTCGTTAGTCTGATCGTTTCCCTTGGTCTGATGAGGCTGCTGCTGAGTAGTCGGTTGAGACCGGTCCCCAGTTTTCTGCTTGGAAGATACATTTAAAGAGATGAATATTTGACATATATGGAAAGAATACGGATTGATCACCGCTTGAATACGAATGTTTACGTCTTGTCGGGTCTCTCAGCTTCCCCGAACTCATCTCTCTCCTGCAGCATCTCCAGTCTACGTGATGCATCGGCCACTTGTGCTACCGTATCCAACGGGGCACCTGATAAATTATTGGTGATCCTTGGAATAAGAGCCCAATGAAAATGTAGTGCCTGCTCTTTAGTGGTGCCTGCAGTCATTCGTCGTAGTTTAATCATAGAGTAAATCGACTTTTAACTTTCTCTCTTGAAACCCAAAAACGACACTATTTGTGACAACCGTGGTTTTGAGGTTCGTCACTTGGTCTTATTTTTAGGTTATTTTATGTGTGACTACTGGATTTGTGTGTTTACGTGTTTATTTTGTGTGAACGAGGTTGGTGTGGTTATCGTTTATGAGTATAGAGTACTCATAAGTAAATCGAGGAACGGTTATTTCATGTTCATGAGCTCACAATTAGTGACTATGAAATGAAATGGTTATATTTTGGTGTTTACGTATACGTATAAGTATTAGTAATAGTATTTTTTTAGGATTTACGGTTTAGCATTTAGAGGTCTCAGATGAGGTAATTAGTCATATGAATATTTTTCGGGATGGTTTTAAGTCATTTAGGACTTAGTTATAAAGTTTATTTCAAAATTTGAGTTTTTTTTTAAACTGTATATTTTACGTCTTTTACGGTAAAACGCGTAAATTTGACTAGTTTTACGGTTTTGAGGTTTTGGAAGCTTTAGGAGCTGAAATAAATTAAGAAAAATTAAGGGAATATTAGTAGTGTATTATTTAACAATAAAACAAGAAAAAATAAATAAATAAATAAAAACATATGTATATAGGTCGGTTTGGCCGACTAAATGAAAGGAAAAAAGAAAAGAAAAAGGTAAATGGGCTATGAGTTGGACTTGGGTTCATCCATACCCTATATAATGTATTAACAAAAAAAACAAAAGTCATATTTTTCTTCCTGGAACAGCATAGGTGACGGCTTAAGGATTTATTTTAGGGTTTTCATAGTTTTTTCATCTTCCATTGAATTAAAGGTAAAACCTTCATAACCCTTTTTAATTAAATTATTTTTATGTTTTCTTTAATCATCTTATGATGGATTTAGGTTAGGGTTTAATATAAAAACAGTAAATTAATGTTATATTAATCATAATATGATGATTACCCAAACTAGGGCTTGTATTTAATGGGGTTATGGGTAATTAATTAGTTTAATTAGATTAAACCCGTTTTTAAAAACTGGCCAGAATTTTGAGTCAATTGTTTTGATCATATTGGGAGTTCTACAAACTCTTATTTTACGATCCAAGTATCTCTGAAAAGGTAATTGAAGTGGCTTTCCAATGCAAGAAACGAGAACTAAATTGGAGGTGTGGAAATGGGTCAAAAACAGGTTACAACAGTCGGAGGTCAAAACAGTTTTGAAGTCAGCCTGTTTTCTTTTTAAGTTTTGGGTTGTTTGGGGTACTTAGGGTTGCATTGGGATCTTCTAACGAACATGAGAGATGGTTTATATATTTTAGTAAGTATCTTCATTGGGGCTAAGGTTGTGGTTTTGGTTAAGACCCCCTAATTATTAGAAACGTTTTATATGTTTAAAATCAGTAAATCTGGAATGACAAAAGTTTATATATATATATATATATATATATATATATATATATATATATATATATATATATATATATATATATATATATATATATATATATATATATATATATATATATATATATATATATATATATATATATATATATATATATATATATATATATATATATATATATATATATATATATATATATATATATATATATATATATATATATATATATATATATATATATATATATATATATATATATATATATATATATATATATATATATATATATATATATATATATATATATATATATATATATATATATATATATATATATATATATATATATATATATATATATATATATATATATATATATATATATATATATCGGGGTCTTAACAGTAGCTTTAAGGTTATGGCATGTGAGAGGTGTTAGCTAACATATGTAAGGGCATGAATATTCCTTTTACAGAAACCATGGGTATGTTTAAGTGGGCGTTTGACTTATAGTTTGGAGACCTAAAATTGGGACTGTTTTTGGTAAAATATGAACGGGTTAGTTATTAAACTTAACCAAGTTAAGGACTTATTAGGGAAGGGTAATGGGGGTGTTTAGAGCTTATCAATGAGGTATTTGTATGAGAGTAGGCTAGATGTCCATCATAGGTTGATGAGCCATCTTAGTGATTGGTTCATGTTTTGATTGCGTGTTTTTGGTTTGTTAGCTTGTTGCTAGTGCGAGGACTTTTAGAGAAGCGATCAGGTGAGTTTCATAGTCCCATGTTTACTATTGTTTTTGACTTCCAGATGGGATGGAAGAGACACTGGGTTATGTTATTTATAAATTTATGCTGTGAATGTTTGCCGTTGATAATGGACTTATGTGTGCATACTTATGTGATTAACTGCTAGATAATTCTTGATTGTTTATGTTTTGACTTGGTACCAAGGGGTTATTGGCAAAGAGGGGCCTTGGGGATTGGTTCATAGGTGTTTGGATACCTATGGGAGTATGGTGTATGGTATTGGCTGGGAGCCTTAGTGTTGGTTTGATTGATTAATTCTTGAATGATAGTTGTTAATACATGTTAGTATCACATTCTCCATTTGTTTTGAACTTTGATTGTACTCACAGCTTTTTGTTATGAGTTGGCTTTTGAGTCTAATCCTATGACTCTCACCAACTTTATGTTGACGTGTTTTAGTGTCTCTTTTAGGTGATACTATGGTTAAGCATGAGAACATAAGTGGCTAGGATTTGGAGAGCATAGGAATGCATATAGAAGGAGATACCCGTTTCCTTCTTAGTTTTTATTTGTTCATTTAATAAGTGATAATGTGGCACACATATGTTTGTTTTTGTTATGTTATTTGTTTGTCTTGGGTAAGAGGTAGGACTATTACCTACTTACCTAGACTCCTGCATTTGTTGAGATATTGTCATGACTTTTGTGTCACCATTTTATGACATTTCTTATTTCATATAGTTATCTCTATAGACACGCCATGTTGTGATGATATCCATACGTCGCACCCCATATTTCGCCATGGTGGGGTGTGACAGAATGGTATCAGAGACAATGGTTATAGAGAATTGGGTTGCCTAGTCGCGTAGCCTAGTATATAGCTTAAGGGTCCCTGCATATAGGCGTCATAGGAGTATGTGTGCATTTTATAATAATTGATGTGTTTGGATGTTATTTTGCGATGTTGTTAAGTTAGGAACTAATATGGTTCATACTTGGCCACATATTATTTTCCTTTCGGGTTTTGATTAGTACGGTTTAACTACCATCGTCCACGCTAGTCATTTTTGTACTTTTCTAGAAATGTATGTTATAGTATATAATTTGATGCATGCTAGCATCTGCCTTTTGTTATGTTATACTATGTATCTGATGAGTGATATTTTCTTCTGATATTTAAGTCATGCCCCTCAAGTGTGAAGTAGTGGTGGTGCGAGCCACTGGAATTACGAGGATAGGATGCCACATACGTACAAACTATAGGAGGAAAATTCCAGAGGAGTGGGATCCATGTGAGGCGATAGCACACATGTCTAAGGTGAAAGTGAACAATGTGTGGGTCTATAAGACAGTCCTAACGATAACGGCTAAGGAAGGGAATAAGGAGGTACTATTGAAGACTGTCAAGACTAAACTAGTTTATCTATTTGATAACAATAATGAAGGAGGAGAAACCGATACCGAATCCACTGCATCCAATAGTTATTTGTTTTAAATCTTTTCTGACTCTTATAGACGGCATGCCTTAGAATTATTTATGTTTTGTTTGGATTATGTCTATGCTAATTTGGCTAGACCACGGATTTGGGATGTTTCAAGTTTTTTTTACTATGTTATTTTAATAAATGGAGTTTTGGATCTTATTTTGTGTGGTTATGCACTTGTGAGTTGATGGATTATGTGTTATGTGTAGTATTAATTTCTTATAAGTGTCATCATAGGAGGGAGTACATTGGTGAAAGGGAACATGTATAATTATGGAGGCCTACATAATTATATATGTGCCACAACACCACTAGACTTTCAAGTATGATTGCATGAAAGAGAGTTGATACATGCTTGTATAGTATATGTTGGTAGTACATATGGTTATGTTAGGCGTGTGTATGGTGGTAAGTATACTATATGGGGTATTTTGGTAGTTGTTAACGGGTGTCATGTTTTTACTATAGCATGGTGAATACACGAAATGGTGCTGGGGGAAGTGGTGGTGACGGAAATCCTGATTTGGCTGCTTTGATTGCTGCTCAAATGGCCAACATAATACCAACCATTGTTTAGCAGACGACTAACAACCTGAACAACAACAACAACAACAACAATGGTCAAGGAGGAGGTGGAAACAATGGTTGTAGCTATAAGGCATTCACTTCTTGTGGTGCAAAAGAGTATGATGGGAAGGGCGGCGCGGTAGTACTTACCCAATGGATAGAGAAGATGGAAAATGTGATTCAGATGAGTGGTTGTTTACCCAATCAAAGGGTCATGTATGTAACTAGTTCACTGGTAGGGAAGGCTTTAACTTGGTGGATTACTCAAGTTCAAGCAAGAGGGAGAGTTGCTGCAAATGCTATGGCTTGGGCCGATTTTAAGACTCTTATGACTACGGAGTTTTGTCCAAGCAATGAGATGGAGAAGCTGGAAAATGAGTTTTAGGGGCATGTTATGGTTGGAGCGGCTCATGTAGATTACACGGATCGCTTCCATGAATTGGTAAAGTTGGTTCCCCATTTGGTTACCCCTGAGGCAAACAAAATCAAGCGGTAGATTGCTGGATTGCCTACTCAGATTAGGGGAATGATCAAGGCTACTCAACCTAACACGATACAGCAAGCTATACTTACAGCAAGAATACTTGTTGAGGAGGCGGTATCTAGTGGAACCTTGGTAAAGGCGGGGGATAAAAGAAAGGAGCCAGAAGCCGCAAAATCGCCTGACACCAATTGGAAAAAGGTTAAGAAGGAAAAAGATGGAAGAAATTTTGCCATGAGAGTACCTCAAGGTTCTGGAAATCCGAACAACAACAATTCTGCTTGCCGAACATGCTCTAGGTTCCATCCAAGAGGTACACCATGCAAGATATGCTTTAATTGCCAGAAACCAGGACACTTTGCTAGGAATTGTGAAGCACCTAACAGGAACGCAACACCAATCCAGTCTGTGAGGATGAATGTCACCGGGGGAAACTGCTTTGAGTGTTGACAACACGGGCATTTCAAGAGGGAGTGTCCTAGATTGGTTGGACCAACCAACCAGGGCAGAGGCCAGCTAGCTTTGGAAGGAAATCGAGGAAACCAAGGCGGTGGAAACCGGAACAATGCCAACCGCAACAATGGAAACACTAGGAATCGGAACTGGAACAGGAACGAAGGAAATCAGAATAAGGGAAATCGAAATGGAGGCAGGGTTTACCTTGAAAATGCAGTAGAAGCGGTTCAGGACCTGAATGTAGTGACGGGTACGTTCTCTGTTAATAATCACCTCGCTACGATTCTTTTTGACTCTGGGGCAGATTTTAGTTTTGTGTCTTCTCAATTTGTGCCTTTGCTAAATATGAACCCTAGTGTAGCGAAACCCGGATATGTGATTGAGATAGCTAGTGGTAAGCAATAAGAAGTAGATAATATATTTTTAAACTGCAAATTAGAGTTCGGAGAATTTAAGTTCACCATAGATTTAATCCCTCTAGAACATGGGACCTTCGATGTGATCATTGGGATGGATTGGTTATCGAAGCATAGGGCTGAGCTAATGTGTCATGAAAAGATTGTTAAGATCCCCATGGGTGATAATAAGGTGTTATACGTGTACGGAGAAAGGAAGGAGAAGGAGACCAGGTCCCTTATGAATGCTAAGGATGAGGAGCCAAAAATCAATAACATTCGAGTAGTAAGAGAGTTCATCGATGTATTCCCGGATGACTTGATGGGGTTACCACTGGTGAGACAAGTAGAGTTTAAGATTGACTTAGTACCCGGGGCAACACCCGTAGCGAAGTCACCATATAGTCTAGCACCGTCAGAGATGCAAGAATTAGCCGAGCAACTCAAGGAATTGCAGGATAAGGGTTTCATTCGACCAAGTTCTTCTCCATGGGGAGCGCTGGTGCTATTCGTTAAGAAGAAGGATGGATCATTCCGGATGTGTATCGATTATCGGGAGCTGAACAAGCTGACCATTAAGAACAGTTATCCTCTCCCAAGGATTGACGATTTATTTGATCAGCTGCAAAGAGCAAGATACTTCTCAAAAATTGACCTTATGTCTGGTTAACACCAACTAAGGGTCTGTGAGGAGGACATACATAAGACCGCGTTCAGAACAAGGTATGGACACTTTGAATTCACCGTTATGCCATTTGGATTGACAAACGCGCCTGCGGTGTTCATGGACCTAATGAACCGAGTGTGCAAGCCATATCTGGATAAGTTTGTCATAGTCTTCATTGATGACATACTTATCTATTATAAGACGGAGGAGGAGCACAAGCAACATTTAAGGTCGGTATTGGAACTGCTCAGGAAGGAGAAACTTTACGGGAAGTTCTCCAAGTGTGAATTTTTGCTGCAAGAAGTACAATTTCTAAGGCATGTAATCAACAATGATGGCATACATGTAGACCCAAAGAAGATTGAAGTAGTGAAGGATTGGAAGGCACCTACTACACCGTCAGAAATAAGGTTATTCTTAGGCTTGGCAGGATATTACAGAAGATTATAGAGAATTTCTCTAGAATATCAAAGCCTTTGACATTGTTGGCCCAAAGAATCAGAAGTATGAATGGGGCGAAGAGCAAGAGCAGGCGTTTCAAACACTAAAGGATAGGTTTTGTAATGCACCGATCTTGTCCTTACCAGAAGGGGTGGAATATTTTGTGGTATACTGTGATGCGTCCAACCAGGGTTTAGGATATGTTCTTATGCAGCGAGATAAGGTCATAGCTTATGCATCACGACAATTGAAAAACCATGAGAAGAATTACACCACACATGACTTGGAACTAGGAGCTGTAGTCTTTGCTCTTAAGATATGGAGACATTACTTATATGGGACGAAAGTATGATCTATACGGATCACAAAAGCTTGCAGCACATCTTTGATCAGAAAGATTTGAACATGAGGAAGAGGCGGTGGTTGGAGTTATTTAGTGATTATGATTGTGAGATTAAGTACCACCCTGGAAAGGCCAATGTGGTGGTGGATGCTCTAAGTAGGAAGGAGAGGCTAAAACCTAAAAGAGTAAGGGCAATGAGCATAACTATTCAGACAACCCTTAGAGATAGAATTCGAGCAGCATAAGTAGAGGCCGTTAAGCATAAGTAGAGGCCGTTAAGGAAGAAAGGCTGGTTGAAGAAAATCTACATACTATGGATCATTACATGGAAGAAAGAGGGGATGGTTGCAAGTATTACTTGGATAGAATCTGGGTTCCGTTGTTTGGCGATACAAGGAAGGTTATATTGGATGAAGCTCATACGTCGAGGTATTCGATACACCCAGGAGCTGATAAGATGTATCGGGACATGAGAGATATGTATTGGTGGCCAGGAATGAAGAAAGATGTAGCTTTGTACGTTAGTGAGTGTTTGAGTTGTGCCAAGGTGAAGGCTGAACATCAAAGACCATCAGGATTACTGCAACAACCAGAGGTTCCTAAGTGGAAGTGGGAGAATATTGCCATGGACTTCATTACAAAACTGCCAAGGTCTAACAGTGGTAATGACATGATTTGGCTAATAGTGGACAAGTGGCAATGAAGGAGGATGATAAGATGGAAAGGTTTGCCAAGAAATACTTGGAACATGTGGTGGCAAAACATGGGGTACCGTTGTCGATCATATCGGATAGGGATAGCAGGTTTACAGCTAGGTTTTGGGGGCTATTGTAGAAAGCCTTGGGTACGAGACTGGATATGAGCACAGCTTATCATCCACAGACGGATGGACAGAGTGAGAGGACTATACAAACTTTAGAGGATATGTTGAGTACGTGTGTGATTGGATTTGGAGGAAGTTGGCAGAATCATCTGGCGTTGGCAGAATTCTCGTACAATAATAGCTACCATGCTAGTATAGAGTGTGCACCGTTTGAAGCACTTTATGGTAGGAAGTGTATGTCACCGTTGCTATGGGCTGAAGTAAGAAGTAGTCAACTAATTGGACCGGAGATGGTACAGGAGACTACGGATGCGATAACCGTGCTTAAAGAGAAATTAAAGGCGGCTAGAGATCGACAAAAGAGCTATGCGGACAAGAGGCGTAAGCCGTTGGAATTTGAGGTTGGGGACAAGGTTATGCTAAAGGTTTCACCATGGAAAGGGGTGATGCGGTTCGGGAAGAAAGGGAAGTTAGCGCCTAGATTTGTGGGTCCATTTGAAATCCTTGAAAGGATTGGGCTAGTGGCGTATAGGTTGAGATTACCGGAAGAGTTGAGTAGTGTACATGATGTGTTTCACGTCTCAAACTTGAGGAAATGCTTAGCAAGAACTGACTTGCAAGTATCGGTGGATGATATTAGTATAGATGCGAGTCTTCGTTTTATCGAAGAGCCGATAGAGATTATGTACCGTGAAGTTAAAACATTAAAAAGAAGTAAGATACCGTTAGTTAAGGTTAGGTGGAATTCGAAACGCGGACCGGAGTTCACGTGGTAACGGGAAGAGTTTATGAAGAATAAATATCCTCAGCTGTTTGTTAATGACGATCCTAAGGAGTAAATCTCGGGACGAGATTTCTATTAGGAGGGAGTGATGTGACAACCTTGGTTTTGAGGTTCGTCACTTGGTCTTATTTTTAGGTTATTTTATGTGTAACTATTGGATTTGTGTGTTTACGTGTTTATTTTGTGTGAACGAGGTTGGTGTGGTTATCGTTTATGAGTATAGAGTACTCATAAGTAAATCGAGGAACGGTTATTTCATGTTCACCGGCTCACAATTAGTGACTATGAAATGAAATGGTGATATTTTGGTGTTTACGTATACGTATAAGTATTAGTAATAGTATTTTTTTTAGAATTTACGGTTTAGCATTTAGAGGTCTTGGATGAGGTAATTAGTCATATGAATATTTTTCGGGATGGTTTTAAGTCATTTAGGACTTAGTTATAAAGTTTATTTCCAAATTTGAGTTTTTTTTTAAAAGTGTATATTTTACGTCTTTTACGGTAAAACGCGTAAATTTGACTAGTTTTACGGTTTTGAGGTTTTGGAAGCTTTAGGGGCTGAAATAAATTAAGACAAATTAAGGTAATATTAGTAGTGTATTATTTAACAATAAAAATAAAAAAAATAAAAAAATAAAAATATATGTATATAGGTCGGTTTGGCAGACTAAAAGAAAGGAAAAAAAAGAAAAAGGTAAATGGGCTATGGGTTGGACTTGGGTTCATCCATACCCTATATAATGTATTAACAAAAAACAAAAGTCATATTTTTCTTCCTGGAACACCATAGGCGACGGCTTAAGGAGTTTTTTTAGGGTTTTCATAGTTTTTTTCATCTTTCATTGAATTAAAGGTAAAACCTTCATAACCCTTTTTAATTAAATTGTTTTTATGTTTTCTTTATTCATCTTATGATGGATTTAGGTTAGGGATTAATATAAAAACAGTAAATTAATGTTATATTAATCATAATATGATGATTACATAAACTAGGGATGGTATTTAATGGGGTCATGGGTAATTAATTAGTTTAATTTGATTAAACCCGTTTTTAAAAACTGGGCAGAATTTTGAGTCAATTGTTTTGATCATATTGGGAGTTCTACAAACTCTTATTTTACGATCCAAGTATCCCTAAAAAGGTAATTGAAGTGGCTTTCCAATGAAAGAAACGAAAACTATATTGGAGGTTGGAAAGTGTTCCAAAAACAGGTTACAACAGTCGGAGGTCAAAACAGTTTTGAAGTCAGCCTGTTTTCTTTTTAAGTTTTGGGTTGTTTTGGGTACTTAGGTTTGCATTGGGATCTTCTAACGAACATGAGAGATGGTTTATATATTTTAGTAAGTATCTGCATTGGGGCTAAGGTTGTGCTTTAGGGTAAGACCCCCTAATTATAACAAACTTTTTGTATGTTTAAAATCAGTAAATCTGGAATGACAAAAGTATATATATATATATATATATATATATATATATATATATATATATATATATATATATATATATATATATATATATATATATATATATATATATATATATATATATATATATATATATATATATATATATATATATATATATATATATATTAGTGATTGGTTCATGTTTTGATTGCGTGTTTTTGGTTTGTTAGCTTGTTGCTAGTGCGAGGACTTTTGGAGAAGCGGTCAGGTGAGTTTCATAGTCCCATGTTTACTATTGTTTTTGACTTCCAGATGGGATGGAAGAGACACTGGGTTATGTTATTTTTAAATTTATGATGTGAATGTTTGGCGTTGGTAATGGACTTATGTCTGCATACTTATGTGATTAACTGCTAGATAATTCTTGATTGTTTATGTTTTGACTTGGTACCAAGGGGTTATTGGCAAGGCGGGGCCTTGGGGATTGGTTCATAGGTGTTTGGATACCTATGGGAGTATGGTGTATGGTATTGGCTAGGAGCCTTAGTGTTGGTTTGATTGATTAATTCTTGAATGATAGTTGTTAATACATGTTAGTATCACATTGTCCATTTGTTTTGAATTTTGATTGTACTCACAGCTTTTTGGTATGATTTGGCGTTTGAGTCTAAACCTATGAATCTCACCAACTTTATGTTGACGTGTTTTAGTGTCTCTTTCAGGTGATACTATGGTTAAGCATAAGAACATAAGTAGCTAGAATTTGGAGAGCGTAGGAATGCATATAAAAGGAGATCCCTGTTTCCTTCTTAGTTTTTATTTTTTCATTTAATAAGTGATACTGTGGCACACATATGTTTTATTTTGTTATGTTATTTGTTTGTCTTGGGTAAGAGGTAGGACTGTTACCTACTTACCTAGACTCCTGCATTTGTTGAGATATTGTCATGACTTTTGTGTCACTATTTTATGACATTTCTTATTTCATATAGTTATCTCTATAGACACGCCATGTTGTGATGATATCCATACGTCGCGCCCCATATTCCACCATGGTGGGGTGTGACACTAGTCCAAACATTGTTTTTATATAATTGGCCTAATACACATACACCTCCACCAAGAACGAACTTGGACTATTCGTCTTCACGGTTTTCCTAAACCGCATCGATTAATACTTGCCCACATTATACGTCTTTTTCCTAAAAGAGGTATATTTTTACAACTATCTCTAATATTGGATCACTTTAAGATATTATCGAACACAATGGTTTGCCAAATTTTCATAAATAAATAAAGAACTGTTTGGCAAGCAGTTTGTTGGGTAATGTTATATATGATTTGGAACGCAAGAAATAAGAGAGTTTTTGAAAATAAAGTGTCAAATATGTCGACGCTTTGTGATGAGGTACAAGTTATCTCATATAATTGGATTTCTAATAGGGCAAAGGGAACTATTGCATCGTGGATGTTCGAACCCAAAAAATGTGTGCAAATTCTAGTTCTTATGCTGGTCATATGGGATTGTCGCACGGTGGATGATCATTCTGTTGTGGCTGCAAGTTGACGGGTGTCAGATGGTTCTAGATTTTCTCTGTAGTTTGGGGCTGCTGGTGGAGTTTGAGTGTGCATAGTTTGCTGGCCAGGTGGGTTTGTGGTGTATTTTTCAGCTTTGATTGTGTCTTTTTGGCTACCGGATATTTTAGTTTATAGGGTTGTTGGTCCCATGTGTATGTTAACTTTTGTCTAGCAGTATGATTTAAGGGCTCTAGAGTTGTTCTCCTTTGTGTTAGTTTTGTTAGGATTGTTGTTTGTAATTGTTTTTCTCGGGTTACTCATCTTTAATCGTCTTTTTTGGAGAGGAGGAATGTCGTTTCTTTGTATTACTTTTGTTTTGTTTTAGTATATTGTTGCCTTTCCAAAAAAAAAATTTTAATCAATCTAAAACAGCTCATTATAAATGCAAAAACAAAAAATTCATATAAATATATATGAAAATGCAAAAACAAAAATTCATATAAACGTATATAAAAATGAATGTTGAATTAAATTGCAAATTTTTTTAAAAGATATATAAAACTATATGATAAAAATATATATATTAAAAGATATTTTAATTTAATAATAAAAATAGTTTTTAATAGGTTGTTTAAAAGGTTGCTACAAAAGTTGTTATAAAAAATGAATGATCAAGATTACATTATGAGTATTGATTAAAATGATTCAATGATTGAGATTCGCGTTATTAATTTACATTATGAGTATTGATTAAAATGATTCAATGATTGAGATTCGCGTTATTAATTTTAATTAAGTTAGGTTTGAAGTTTAGATGCGGATATACATATTTTATACTTGTACTAAGGAGTATATTATGTTTTTCTTGAACTTTATTTTAGTCAAGATCACTCCTCACTACGGAGGTAATTTCAAAAGGAAAGCTTACATCATCCCATATAAAATTTACAACAGAATTAAAAAGCTACATAGGCCACCGCATGTGTAACACGATTACACATACGAGAAGTCCAAGAGAAGCGCATATTTTGTTGGGATGCGAACGCTTTAATGTCACCAACAATTGCAGCAAGAGACCAAGGAGGGTCGGATTCGGCTGAAGCAAGAAAGATAGCAAGTTGTGAATCAGATTCAATTATGGCGTTGTACCAACCTTTCATCATTGCAAGATTACACGCGCTACCTAGTGCTATAAGCTCGGTAGCAAGTGCTGAAGAAGCATGCCATCTTTCTCCAAGACATAAGAGCAAGGACCCTTCACGATTTCGAACCGTAATACCAACATAACCTTGGTTCAACTTAAAAGCTCCATCACAATTAAGCTTCACAGTGTTAGAAGTATGGGGACCCACTTACACATGAACTATCTTAAGAGGAGTCGAGAAGAACTGAAGGATTAGTTGCTTGGATGTGTGGAAGAGTTGTATCTGATTTATAAAGCATAATGTTCGCGGCTGTGATAACTTGAGCAGGGAAAGTATGATCATTTTCAAATATGACCTGTTACGAGACTTCCAAATATTCCATGCGACGGTGGCAATGAATACAAGTAAGTTCATGTGTTCTGACTTCGAGTCTGCAGTGTTTAATATGTCGGAGACGCGAGATGTAATATTACTAGAGAACAATTCGACCCGAAGCCCAAGACTTGAACCAAACCATACTGGTTTTTTCCAAGGACATTCAAATAGCACATGCTCTAGAATCTCGACCTTAGAGTTACAAATTTGACATAAAAGAGATGTGAGCAATTTTGCTTACGCAATTTTTCTCGAGTGGCTATAGCATTAGATCACACCCTCCACCAAAAAGATCTGATTTTTGGTATGACTTTAAAACTCCAAACTTGTTTCTAGAAAGCATACCTGGGACACGAAGAAGATGATGCGGTTTCACGCGTCGACTGATTAAGCAACTTAATGGCCAGTCGATAACCAGATTTAACGGTGTAATTACCTATAGACTCATAGTGCCAAATAATTTAATCTGAAAGATTTGTTCGGGAGATGGGTATTGCAGAAATGAGATTTGCTTCTGTAAAACCCATAAAAATAAGGTCATAATTTAATTCTACTTTCAATTATTTTGAAGTATTTTATAACGTTAAATATTATTATGTTTAACGGTTTAAGTTGAAAACGATATTAAATATTATATTTTAATATTTTGACGAGTAACGAGGACTACTAGTGATCGCGATACCGACGGATGCCTAAAATTTTATATTTTATTATCGATCGTTTCGATATTTAATACTTTCGACGATATCGTTTTAATTACGTATCGAGTCATTATATTATTATTTTTTGTGTGCGTTTAAACTTTTGAAAAGTATTTTTTTTACGAAACCCGAGTCTCGTAAATATTTCAAAAATTACAATTTACATTTTCTACCCTTTTAAACTATTTTATTCTATTTTGGACCAAAACTATCACAAATTGGCAAAAACTACCCTAACCTTACACTATATAAATTTTTCAAGAAAAGTTGGTTATGTTTGATCCAAATTTGTTGTATGCATGTGTTAGTAGTGATGATCAAAAGATTTTCATGTTATGTTTTTGTTAAAAAGTTGATTTTTAATTTTTGGGTTTTTGATTTTGATGATGATACAAGTGTTAGGAATGGTTTATGATGATATTAGGGGCTTAGGTTGATGACAAAAGTTGTTGGAATTGATCAAAAATATGATTTTGTAAGAGATTTTAATAGTCAATTTTGGGCAGTAGGTTTGAGGCTGTTTTCGGGGGTCTTACTGTTTGATAATCGCTTAACTAATCGAATAGGGTTGTAGAGAATTTCGTTAGCTTCGATTTGATATAAAGTAGGCCTTCCAACTCCAAACGAGGTGGAAGATACACTAGTTTGATTTTCGTGTACCGGGAGACGAGTGTCGACACAATCCGAAAATTGTTGTCGATATTTGGATCGAATCTCGGGGACTATAAAATGAGTTTCAAAATGAATCAAGGGCTGTTCTCAGGCTCTAAGTTTAGTATTTTGAGTCTATTTTTAGAATCAAGTGGCGGTTTTACAAATGGAGTTGTTTAGAATGGTCAAAACGGTTTCGTAAGTCAAGGTCGCTAAACTGTCCGGATTTTGTGATTCAAAGATGAGTCGGGCAGGGAACTTTAAAAGTAAAATCTTTTAATGGGCTTTTGAGAGGACTTTCTATATATAGTAAGTAAGTTCTCTGAGTAGTATCATGAAAATTTGATATGTTTAAGTATGGGAAAACGTCTTGGACATTCGGTATGTTCCGGCAGATTTTTATTAAAGGCATATAATAATAAAATGAATATATAGGAGAGTATAATAGAACCACTTGCATCGTTTTCTCTCGAGTTGTCATGATTTTATACTTGACTTTGATTTTATTAAGTATCATTTATTTCTCGAGTCTATTATTAATGTACGCACCTTATTTGCTAGGTTGCGATTGTCGTGTTTTTCGGGCATCTACTATCGTCGGCGATCGTATTCAACTACTATAAGTACTAAGGTGAGTCTATAGCCTCGCTTTATACTAGTTATTAAATGATTTTAAACCCACGAGGGGGAATACATGTTTTATAAACTTAGAACACAAGATTTTTATGGTATGCTTTGTCCCTTTATGAATGGACCCGTGGTTGCCTTTAAATTGCATTAAGTGATTGCCTTTGTTAAAACCTCAATTATGGACCGTTAATTAACCTATGACGGGTTAACCGCTAGTACAATTAATAGATATATGGAGGAAGCCGCCCCAGTTCAGTTTTTGTGGATTTGTCATAGAAGCTTAGGCCCGACCTCCACACTGTTTGAACATATTGTATTGAGAAGTCAGGTATACGGCAATGTACCAATAATCTGGAGGTAACCGACAATTAATAAATCTCTCGTCTTATTAGACTGATATGGGAGTGTCTAAGGGCTCGGTTCCATGAGCTTATTGCAATTTATGCTATATACAATTATCATTGTTGATGCAAATTATTATTTGATGCTTATAAGCATGCCACAAACTTATAATCTTTGCTTGTATTCAAATTAATTTCATAAACCTATAGATTCACTCGGCATTTTTGCTGATTGTTTTACTCACATGTATTTCAGGTAATCATGAAGTGGAAGCTTGGAGGTCACGGGAATGAAGTTGTGCACTGCTTTTGTTGTTCAAACTCTATGATTTATTTATCGTTCCATTTTTAAAACAAACCAATATGTTGTTTTAACTTATCTTTTGGTAACGATTACTTGGGACTACGCTACTCTGACAAATGTTTTAGGAACGATAAATCTAAAACGTCTCTTTTCGAGTCGTTCTTTATAAATTATGTGTTGTTGTATCATTGTTTAGCACCCAAAGATGGATTCCGCTGCGTGTAAATTTGGGTAGTTAAAGATTGGTACCAGAGCCATGAGTTATAGAGAACTAGGGCTTTTTCTAAAAATCTAAACTATAACTGTCGGTTTTATTTTTTTCAAAGAGTCGGTGCACATGATTTCGCGTCACTTCAGGTTCAAGCTACTTCTGGGATTACAACTTTAGTATACATTATTATGTATGCCTTATTGCTAAGTATTTCTAAATAAATACTATAATCCTTTATCGATATATATTTATGTCGTTAAACTTTTAGACAAAAGTTTATCATTTATTAATGATTAACTTAAATAAATACAATGAATTTTCAAGATCTTTCTGTATATATTTTTGAAGTATTTAAATTGCTTTTATTGCAAAATTTTTATATTATGACCTTACATACCTTCATCTGCGCGCGTTACTTTCATTATTTAACACTTTGAGATATCTACGTAGATATCCAAATCGTCTTCCGGCTATTTGTGCCTGGACGTCTTTTAACGTAATTTCTAGACCATTGTGTAGCTCAATGTGTCCTTGGAATAGACTAACCGCTATTTATTGACATTTATATGTATCAACTCCGAAGTGTATTGTTCACTTATATCTCGGTAACGTCATCGTCATTTTATAAATCATCGTCTAGATTATGGCGCTAGATTGGGATACGATTTTACTTCTATAAAATTGTATCATTTGTTTTTCATTAACCTTCTTGCTCCTGGAACGCAACCCTTTAATGTTCCATTCTTTTCTCGTTATGTTTTGGTGTTTTTGAAGAATCGTGGCACCAAGGAGATTTGCCTACGTTGCATTTGAAATCTAAATTACGAACGTCTTTCACCGTCTTGCTTCCTAAATTTCGTGTTGAATACCTTGAAGCATTTTCTGTCATTCATCATGTTATATTTTATTTGATGCTCATTACGAGATTTATTTTTCGTTGTTGTAAAATCCACAAGACATGTGTGTATATATGTATATATTTTGAGCCGTTAAGAAGTGTCGAAAAATACACTTTATGCAGAAACTGTATGGGCAGTACAAAAAGGTCAAAACTTAAAAGTAAAACCTGTGTTTTAAAATAAAATAGTCAAACCTGCACAGAACTTGCAGGGGTATTTTGGTCATTTTACATTGGTTTTCAGGTCTCGGGTAAAACTAAAAAGTCGTCTGAAACGTCGTTTTGCATCAAAATGCTTTAGACTCTGAGTCTTGGAGATGTCGTTTATCGGGTCAATTAATTGGCTCATATTTAAAAGTTAAATCTAATAGAAAATTCAGAACATGAGTTTTAAATGTTTCTAAGCTGTTTTGATTTCATTTGAGATCGTAAAATTTTAACAAATATTATTTTACAACTAACGAATACTAGTTGCATGTGAAAATGTTTAAAAATAGAAATAGTACAGGATTAGAAATTACCGGAATAATGGGGTAATTTGAAAACGAATAATATACTTTCTTAAAAGCATGTATGTATCATGTAGCTTACGATGAGTACACCTTTGGATTGTTTTATTCTTTTTATATATATGACTCTTTTGTCATTCGATATTATTTTTATTTTTCTTCTAACCTTCCACTGATTTGAGTTGAGTTTTGAAGTTTTGCCTTCACATTCTTCGTTGACATTCTTATCGCGTATCTCATGACGTTTTCGTCTAAACCCTATAACCTTTTCAAACCTTAACAACTTGTAACCATTTCATTGGTTGTTTTATGAGCTACTATTTGCCACTTTTTGCAAAACTTTTACTACTTTATACGTTGTCATAATGTCATATTATAAATGAATCTGATATTGTTTTACGATTATTTTCACCAATTGTTTTTACTTTGATCTTATAAAATACTTTTCGTAACATTAAAAGTTGCTTATTGAGTATCTCCCAAATTACTTGTATCATATAAATTTATAAACTATTTTTAAATTCCATTTTACAAATGGCATGGTTTATATAAACATAAGAAACGTAATACTTTTCGACGAAATGAAGCACTGCATTGCTAGCCCTAAATTATACATGGCCTGATCACCTATGTCTAATTTAGAAGGAACCATGCTAGGCTGTATAGTAGTCACCTTAAAAATCTTGATAATAATCAACTTTTTACTTGTATTTATGATAAAGATAAATAAAATGAAATAAAGTGAAAAGAAGTTTTGAAAACCTTTATATCTTATGCAAGTAGCGCAATTTCTATGCATCCGCATACGTTTTCTTACCTTTTCTTGAACGAATTACGCGCTTACGAATACGTTTTTACTCGACAATTGTTTTTCCACTTGTTACTTCATTTTGTCTTATAACTGATTTCTTTTGGACCGTTCGTTTAATTACTGACTGTTGATAAATGACTTGAAAGTCTCGATGTTTTATCCTTCCTTCTCGTCCAATCTTCTTTATGCGACTGGGTAGATCTTTGGAATGTCTCCACACGTGAATAATGAATTATCACTAGAGTGATTTCCGTATATCCGGGATGACGTCCGTCACTCTCGTTTATCTCGAAACCCACTCTTGTGAACCCTGCTTTGACCTCTCTCTTTAAACACTAACATCGTTCATTTGATTTGTTTTAATTACAAGTGATTATTAGAAATTTTATTTTATTAAAATTTTTGTATGGATCTTATTTCCGATCATGTATCGACCACTGCTAAGTTAACGAGCTGATAATGGTGAACCACCGACCGCACTAACAAAATTGACAACTTGTTTAATCTTACTATTTCTTATCGTCTTACCATCAACGCCTTTATTTTATTATTCTCTTTAAGAATTCATACGACATTTGATTCGTTCTCTTTTGTACCATTGATTTCGTATTAATTGTTGACTATTATTTTCATTTGTATTTGTTTGTTATCTTGTCACATTTCGAAACCCGAATATATCCCATGTTATTTTGAAATAATAAACACCTGTATGTATTTCTACAAAGTATTATAAAAATTTTATGGAACTTTTATACATTTTCCAATGATTTTCAATTATCGAAATAACCATTACAAGTAAAAGGTCAAATTTATACACCATATTTTGTATAACTAAAAC
Source organism: Glebionis coronaria (assembly GCA_025667525.1). Classification (NCBI taxonomy): domain Eukaryota; kingdom Viridiplantae; phylum Streptophyta; class Magnoliopsida; order Asterales; family Asteraceae; genus Glebionis; species Glebionis coronaria. Next base: position 258,633,273 of record CM046875.1, on the reverse strand, counting down.
TAATGTTTAAAACAAAATTATGTTCTACCTTTTGAACTAATTGACTTAACATACTTTAATTTTAATGTAATGAAATTACCAGTTTAATTTATATTCCTAATAATGATTTAATTTAGAAATTATATTTTCTAATTGTAAACATCAATACGAGTTTAATTAATAAATTCATGTCAATCTTTCAAAGTTTCTTAAGACAACCAAAATAAATTATGAAGCTATCTAACTCCTATTTTGATATATCATCTTTATCAAGAAAGTACCTCAATTGCGTTTTAAGGTAATACCAAATCCGGGACGGATAATTGTGACAAATGTTATTTTAATGATAATGTTTAATTTATTCTTCGCTCTCATTTTTCTAGTATTGTGATTTATTATGTTTTACGGTTACGTGAGTCGAGATCCCTTGTCGATCGTCAACCTTAAATCATTTTACCACATCTTGTCCGTTTATGCGTTTATTGAGTTTATTTTTATATCGTTCTGTTCCTCGTATTGAAGATCACTATTTTATTCTGAGTTTAAAATGAATCTCGGGAAGCAGTGTATAAGAAGAAACGATAAGTGTCACCAGGATTTATGCGTGTACTTGTGGAATGATTGAGGACCGAATCTATTAATGAATGGAGTTAATAAATTCGTTACGACCTCGAGGAGTATGTTGAAGCCGACACCACAAGTGGAAAGACTCTAGAGATTAAGTGTAACACCCCACTTGGATAAGTGGACCGTTACGTGTATTTATGGCGTGTCATCAAAGCATAAGGTAAATGTCCTAAAACATTAACTGACCATAAAGGAAATACCGGAATCAAACATCGGTAATCCAAACATAAGCCCAAAACATGAAAAGTAAAATACTGAAGGGAAGGACTAAACAATGTCCAAGTAACAAAATAATGTAAGAAATGCATAAAGTAAGAAGTCTGGATAGCTTCCATCCAAATGCACGTGCTCTTAGAATCCTAAAAACGTCCTGGTGTACCTACCGTTAGAACATGAAAGGGAACTACGGCTGAGCATAACGCTCAGTGAACGGATATGAAGCATGATAAGGAATTACTGAAATGAAGTAGATGATAAATACTGAATCTGTAAGACTGATAAGTAAAGTTGCAGCGGAAATCTGTGTAAAATCTGTAAAGTCTGATTTGTAAATAATAAAGCTGAATCGTTATCTGATAAATCTGAAAACATGCATTTACTGTATTTTAATTGCCAAGAGCTTATATAGATCATGTGCTGTAACAACTGCTGCATGAATACATAGAGGGGTGACCTCGTCATGCTGTAGAGGGGTGACCTCTAAATAACTGTGCTGGGTGGAGGGATCAGCTCCAATGTGAAGGATGTAGAGCACACACCACATTCACCTGCTAAACTGTAAACAGTAGCCTAGGATGCATCCATACGCCCCACTAATAATACTGATAAAATGGCCAAGCTGAGCTGAGTGGGGCGATGCAGGATATCACTCTCCCGAATGTGAGTCAACACACCGGTGCCTCTAGTGTCGTGGTTACGGTACCTCCGTAACTAGTACATAAACAAATCATGCTTGTATATAATGCTCAGACACTTCATTTAATTCTTAACATAATTACTGATAAATTTAAACATATACTGGGGAAAACATTTGGCTGAAGATGGGGAAATCCTAATCATGCAGAGAAAGGAAGTCCTTACTGAAAGGACGGGAAATCCGTACCTCGTGTCCAGAAATGAAATCAGAATGAAAGCGGAAGGATCGACTCTGACTTCACTGATACTACATAAATAATGGACGGAAATAAGTCGTATGATTTCTGTTTGCTGTTACTGATTCTTATATGTTCTAAATTTAATTTAATTTATTCTTGTATTACTATTTATGGATAAACTGATGATTTCAGACTGTTCTCATAATATTACTCCTGATTAACGTATCCTCTGTATTCCTGATTATTGTAAAACATGTACTCCAACACAATACTATTACTATAAATAGCAACCTACTAAAAGTAGAAAGTTTCCAAATTTAGGTTTTTTTTTTCTAAAATAATTATTAATTAAATCGTAGTTAAATCCGGCTTTTAATTAGATGAAGGAAAAATGTTAAAATCAATTTAATTATACTAATTAAATAATTAAAATAACTAACATGTTTAACTTTATTTTTATAATCTAAAAACTTATTTATAAAGTGCTTTAACCCGAACTAAAATAGATTCCCACTGATAGTTATACACGGTTTCCCCTGCTAGTTATACTCAGTTCCCCCTGCTAGTTATATTCTGTTTCCACTGTTAGTTATATTCTGTTTCCACTGTTAGTTATAATTTTATTCCCACTGCTAATGATTTCTGACAGACCCAAACACACCCTTATTACTTGTTAATCCCAAACGCCCCCTGTTCTTCTCTTTTTTTTTCTGTTGGCTGCCGAGAGATCAAACAAGGCACAACCGAGACATTCAAGTCTCGGCAGTACCCCAAAACACCACTGACCAACCACCCGACACCCTCTAATCGCGAACCAAACACCCTGTTGTGCGTTTACTCCCCTGTTTTGGGGTTGATGGTTCACGGCTGGGCAAAAGAACCACCACCGAGACCTTGTTGTGGTCTCGGCTGGGTCGACAGCAACACACCGAGAGTCCTTGACTCTCGGTTTTCCTGAAACCAACACAACCCGACACCCCTGTTTTCTTGTTATAAATCCCACTTTCACGATTTTAGAAAAAGAAGGAGAAGGGTGATTACCTTAGGTTCGATGATGCCAGAAGGAAACACTCACACGAATCAAAGCTAGGATCAAGACTTCTTTTTTTTTTTTTTGTCTTATGTGTCGGCAGGAGGTAAAACCCTAACTGTCTCTTCTTTTTTTTTTGTTCGCGGTATTGAAAAGAGGGGGGGGTGAGTCCCGAGTTTAGTCTTTGTACAAAATGGGCTTAGGCCCAAATTCTTTTTTTTTCTTTACACAAACCGGCCCAAACCCTCTTTTTACTTTGTTTGCTTTTAATTAATTTTTTTTTTTACAATTTAATGTCGTGAATACTTGTTTTTATTTCTCATGTTTTTGTTTCTGAATCGTGATAATTATATTTCGTGTAATAATACATACGTACTATATTCTGAAACTTAATAAATATTTTCTAAATAATTATTCATTTGTAATATTTAAATAACTGAGACTACGCGTATTTAATATTAACGTTTAATTATTTCCGTAATATAAATAACTCATCTTTAATATTTTCTGAGACTAAATACTTATTATCTGAATAAACTGTAATATTTATAGTATTTAAATAAACTAGGATTGCGTATATAATTTCTGCGTTTATATCTCTGTCTAATAATTAAGACTTATATAGTTTATTAAAATAAAACTACGTATTTAAATATTCTGATTTTTAAATACGGGTTTTACAATTCTTCCCCTCTAAAAACAATAATTCGACCCCGAATTAAAGATATGACTATACTGGGTTTTACAATTCTTCCCCTCTAAAAAGGAGAAATTCGTCCTCGAATTAAGGTAATAAGCTGAGGAAGTTATAAGAACTGAAAGAACACATACTGAAAAGACAATTAAGCTGAAGGATGAATTGTCTTCTAATTAAGACATAATGCTGCTGATAGGTATAAACCTGACATGACTGGAATTATCATGTAACGTGACATGGCTGAAGAGAACATGGAACGTGACATGACTGAAAGAACTTAACTGGATTTATTAAAGGAAAGGGGATGAGAGGTCCGGATGGACTCCTCTGTTTCGAGTGGCCTCCCGCTCGAAACGATTCCTTCAAAGGTCTAAACATAATAAAAAAATCTTGGTCCTGATGACCCTTTCTAGATGATGCTGAATACTTTCAGGTTCCATACTTAAGATGGATTTTCTGAACCTGAATGAATAAGCTATAGCATGTAGTATACATGAAACGATACGTACAATTATCCTGAAAAGATAATATTTATATCTCTAAGCAAGCTGTTGAGAATATATATAGGGACGAACTACGTGAACAATTGTGATCATGCTAAGTGATCAATTTTGAACGTGGTTCATAATTATATGAGGAGCGCTGGCATAGAATTAGAATATGATAAGTGAATCATACTGTGAACGTGATACTAGAACATATCATGAACGTATGCTGACTTAGGAATGAATGCCAAACGATACGGCCTGAGATATGAAACGTCTGCCTGGTTATGGAATAGTTGTGCTAAACTTGAGTCTGGTCTCTCAAGCTTTCTGTAACCGTATTCGGTAATAAACTGAGAAACGTGTATCGTGATGTGGCACACGAACTTGAACGTGAACAATGTTATGAACACAAACGTGAGCTTAAATTATGAGATAGCATAAAAGATGAACTGAAACAGCATCATACCGCGAATGAGACGTAAACGTGAAAGTGAAAATAAACATGAATTTAAAGTGGGCGTAAACATACACTTGATCGTGAACATGAATTCTGTCTGATATGATGATCGATGGAAAGCCTTGAATTCGTACGATTTACTGCTGAATTTCAAAATTTTCTGCTACGGCGTGATCCCTTCGGATGAAAGAAAACGCGCAGGTTGATTACATGGTTGATGATAACTTAGATAGTATCATAATTTCCCTGAGCCTGTGTTAGCTGATAACAATTTCATAGAATTTCGTCTAATTTCTGTTCAGAAATTTCTAAGGGTTGTAGTAACTCACTAACATGACGGCGTTCCATCTTGAACCTGCAGTAGGTCAGGCATCTAGATATGAACATAGCTGCATTAATGTGTGATGCAGATTCTATTTAAGTTTTGTCCGGGATTATGGAACATTCTGGTGGAAATCTGGTTGAATAGTCACAAAAACCTTTTAGTGAGAACTATCGGCAATTTCTGCGGTAGTAGTTAATTGAGTTCTAGAAAATTTTGTACTTCGTTCACAGTCGTCAGTCGGGACAATCAGGTGATGGCCTTCACCTTCGTAGGATTGTCTGAAATTTCTTTCTGCTAAAATAGGTTGGCTCAGAAATGCCACTCAGTTCAGGCGAATTTTATATCTGGAAAGTTGTGTATAAAATTTACCCCTATTGATGATTTGTGCAACTGTGAGAAGATGAGTCTCGTGTTCTCCTCTAGCATTGGGCAGATCAGACTGTGATCAATGAATATACTGATGATATCGCCTAAGATTTATGGAAAAATTTTATTCATGATTTCATAATATAGCTGGAGCATTAGGGAGCTCAAAAGTATAAAATTAAAATTTTAGAGAGACTGTAATATGTGCAACATCAGTCTGGAAACGTCATGTTCTTTCTCTCACCACTGATGGTAGCATGATCGGAAATTTGTTCTAGAAAATGTTTAAGACATCGTAGCAGATCCGATAAACCTGCTATTTATGGAATGAACATTGATTAAGAATGGTGATCATGTCAACTATTTTAGTGGTCGATACCTGATCTAATGTTACCGACCTTCTTCCTGATAGACAGAAACGACACACTTCCTGGTGGTACGCCAGGGCGAATAAAGCCTCATTCCGGTAATTCTTGCAGCAATTGATGCACCCTTTTAACTTAGATGCAACTCTGGAGTAAAGAGTTTTGGAAGTAGGCACTATTCTTGAGACAATCTTGATGTTACATTATGTCTCGTAGTTAGGAAGGAATTTCTTGAGAACTTTCTGAAATTACGCCTGGGAAACTCTAGAATAATCTGCTGATCATGAATTTAAGGAATTTCAGGAGTGATTTTATAACTGGTAGATAAAAACCTTCGTAGCTGTGGACTGATAAGTCGCGTGTTTGTAAGGCAGAAATAAATTGGTACTGATTTTCCTAGCAAAAAGTGTAGCAATATATTTGGAATTTAGTAAGACGGATTTCATCGTTAATTGAAAGGAAAAACTTAATAATATAGGTGATTCTGTGGAGTCCTTTCGGCTGAGAGGTAGGTAAATACCTGATTTGCATAAAGCTGACGTAGAATTACGTGGAGTAACGTGGCGACTTTCACTGAATGGGTTCGTCTGTAACCTCACAGAATGATTACCGTGTGTTTAATCTGAATAATAATCTATTGGTGGTGACTGAATTTTAATGATCTGAGTCATGCGTGGCATAATAGAACGGGTATACCCCTTTCTGAAGGGTACCCTGAATTTCTGAGGGCCTGGTTTAGAAACATACTGGAGTTATGAGTTCTGACTCGTACTCTGAGAAGGTATTCGTATGATGTGTACCATGACTGGTGTCGTGATATGTGTCTTCTGAAATGATATCTGCGACCCCTGTCTTGATCTGTTGTCTGGACATGTATTTAAATTGGTGAGTCTGAATAAGGTTAAGAATTTCTGGTAACTGTCTAGGATTGGTGGACCGGTTAGATTACTGACCTCTTGTATTTCTGGTCACGTCCGTTCCGGAGTTCCGATGGTTACTGACTGATTAATTATAAGCACGGTGGTTGTCACTACTGCTTTGTCTGTCACTTAATGATGGTCATTATCATGACCGTGATTCATGTAAATATTCTGCTGAGTGGCCGGCTGAGTTCCGGTTCCCACTCTTCTGAATGAACGGTTGGCTGAGTGAAGTGTGACATCTAACTGAGAAGGTAAAAGTATGGAGTGGAATGGTAGTGTCTGATGGTTGAAATTTATTCTGGTCAGAAATTTCAAATTTCTAGTTTTCGTCCTTGTCCTGTAGAGTCTTCATGGTATGAACAAAAACAGTATCTTGGGAAATCTCCAAAGCATCAGCATCAGCAATATTAGCATTGGTGAGGTCTTCAAAGTGTTAGCAGCATCAATATCTGATAAAATCTTCAACTCAAGAGCAGCATCAGCATCCAGTATAATATCGTCAATGGAAACACCTGAGATAACTGAGGATCAATTAGCAATATCCATAGAGTAGGGTACTTGGAGTACACATGGACTACTGTATATGAAGTACAAAGTGAATGCTGCACATGAAGCATATCTGAGACACTATATGTGGAGTACTCATGGAATAGTGTACATGGAGTATAACTGAGACTCTGTACATGGGTACATATGGATTACTGTACATGGAGCTGGTGGAAATTTTATGGGATGATCGATATTGGTGTCGCTTGTCTGACATGATCGAGCAACTAATTTTATTTAGACGACAGTAGACTGATATGAAATAAGTAACATAATCGGCTGACAATTCCTACGTCGACTTACTGCTGGTTGTATCGAGGCTGAACAGTATGATATAATCAAAGTCCCAACAGTGGTCAGCATTTATGCATGATTAATGAAGGTCAATCATGATTTATCATGAAAACGGGTTTTACTGATGTAACACCCCACTTGGATAAGTGGACCGTTACGTGTATTTATGGCGTGTCATCAAAGCATAAGGTAAATGTCCTAAACATTAACTGACCATAAAGGAAATACCAGAATCAAACATCGGCGATCCAAACATAAGCCCAAACATGAAAAATAAAATACTGAAAGAAAGGACTACACAATGTCCAAATAAGCAGAATAATGTAAGAAATACATAGAGTAAGAAGTCTGGATAGCTTCCATCCAAATGTACATGCTCTTAGAATCCTAAAAGCATCCTGGTGTACCTGCCGTTAGAACATGAAAGGAACTACGGCTGAGCATAACGCTCAGTGAACGGATATAAAGCATGATAAGAATATATTGAATGAAACAGGCGTTAGAATACAGAAGCTGTAAGACTGATATGTAACATTTGGTAGAACTCTGCATAAAATCTGAGCAACCTGGTTCATATATACTGATACTGAAATATAACTATTAATTCTGAAAACATGCATTTACTGTATTTTATTTGCCAGAGCTTATATAGGTCACGTACTATAACAACCGTGCATGAATAACTGGAGGGGTGACCTCGTCATGCTGTAGAGGGGTGACCTCTAAATAACTGTGCTGGGTGGAGGTATCAGCTCCAATGTGAAGGATGTAGAGCACACACCACATTCACCCTGATAACTTGTAACACATATAAGCCTAGGATGCATCCATACGCCCCACTAAAAATACTGATAAAATGGCCAAGCTGAGCTGAGTGGGACGATGCAGGATATCACTCTCCTGCATGTGAGTCACGACACCGGTGCCTCTAGTGCCGTGGTTACGGTACCTCCGTAACTAGTACATAAACTGGTCGTGCTTGTATATAATGCTCAGGCAATTTATTTAGTTTTTAACATGATTACTGATAAACTTAAACATATACTGGGAAAAACATTTGGCTGCAGACAGGGAATCCTAAACATGCATAGGAATGGAAGTCCTTACTGAAAGGACGGAAATCTGTACCTCGTGTCCAGTAATGAAATAAGAATGAAAGCTGAAGGATCGGCTCTGACTTCACGAATACTACGAAAATAATAGACGGAAAAATAAGTCATCTGATAACTGTTTACAATTACTGCCTCTTATTTGTTCTTAGTTTGATTCAAAACTGTCCTTGTATTATAATACTATATAATTTGATAAATCTGAATGTTCTTTATTATTTCTGATATGTGTATTCTTGTATTTCTGATTACCGTATGATATTTATTTCTAATATTTACGATCTTACTAAAAATAGTAACCTGTCATACATAGAAAGTTTCCTGATTTAGAAATATTTCCAATTTAATATCTTTAAATAAAATTATTTATAAATCATAAGTTTTTAATAGGGTAAAAATGAAAGCTAGAATTAATTTAATTTTAGTAATTAGATAACCAAAATTGGATAATATACTTAATTTCTTTATATAACTCATTTATAAAACAATTTACCAATTAAATTAATTTGTGGTTCCCACTGTTTGTTTAGTTTTCCCACTGCCAATGTAGTATTCCCACTGCTAGTTCACGGTTCCCCCTGTTAGTTCATGGTTCCCACTGTTAGTATACAACTTCCCACTGTTAATATACTCCCAAACAGCCCCTGCTGGAATTGCAGTCCCAAACACCCCTGCTGGAACTACAGTCCCAAACGCACCCGTAACTATTTCTAAACCGGGTTGCCAAACACCCCGTTAAACCTGTAGCCAAACACCCCCTGCCCTGGTTTCCCCCTGTTGGTTACCAGTTCCCACCGGCAGGCTAGAAAAGCCAACTGTGGGTTCCCCCTGTTTGTTCTTCGTTTCCCCTGCTTGAGCAAACCAAGCCAAAACCCTAATTGGGTTGCGGCTGGTGTAATAAACCATCACCTAGAGTCTTTTGACTCTTGGTTTGTGTGCCAAACAACACAGCAACAACCCGACATACAAACCCACCTCATAGTATTCGTTAAACATGTTTTAAACCCCAATAAATCGGATTAAAAGAAAAGAATTAAAATGAATTAGGGTTTACATATGCTTACTAATCGTTTAGGGTTTCAAACAGCAAATCTCTTGTTCCTCTAGGATCAATCCTCGATCCCTTATTCTTGTTTCCTTGATGTGGGTCGCGGCAGGGAAGAAGGAACACAAAACAAAACTGGCGGCTGTACTTTATTTTCTATATTAGGGTTTCTGTTTGAGTGTGTTTGTGTCGGCATAAAAAGGGAACAAAAGAACCCCCGTCCCTTTTGTTATACACGGCCAAAGCACACTTGGGCCTTGAGCCCAAGTCCCAATACTTTCTAGTTTGTCTAAAACAGCTCCTTAAACACTTGTAAACTTTATTAAGTCGCGTTATTAATTAAAACTAAGACTGCGTGATTCTTGTTAACATTTAATTATTTCTATAAACTAAATAATATATCTGTAATATTTTATGAGACTAAATACTTATTATCTGAATAAACTGTAATATTAATAGAATTTAAATAAACTGGGATTGCGTATTTAATTTATGCGTTTATATCTCTGTCTAAAATTAATACTTATATAGTCTATTAAAATTAAACTGCGTATTTAAATATTCTGATTTTTTAAATACGGGTTTTACAATTCTTCCCTTCTAAAAACAATAATTCGTCCCCGAATTAAAGATACGACTATACTGGGTTTACAATTCTTCCCCTCTAAAAAGGAGAAATTCGTCCTCGAATTAAAGGTAATAAGCTAAGGAAATTATAAGAACTGAAAGAACACGTAGACTGAAAAGGCCATTAAGCTGAAGGATAAATTGTCTTCTAATTAAGACATAATGCTGCTGATAGGTGTAAACCTGACATGACTGAAATGATCATACAACGTGACATGGCTGAAGAGGACATAGACGTAACCTGACTGAAAGAACTTAACTGGATTTATTGAAGAAAGGATGAGAGGTCCGGATGGACTCCTCCGTTTCGAGTGGCCTCCCGCTCGAAACGATTTCTTCAAAGGTCTAACATAATAAATAAAATCTTGGTCCTGATGACCCTATCCTGATGATGCTGAATAGTTTCTGGTTCCATATTTAAGATGGATTTTCTGAATCTGATAGACTGAATAACTATAGCATGTATGATACATGAAACGATACGTGTAAATATTTTGAAAAGATAACATTTATATCTCTGGGAAAGCTATTGAATTATAGGGACGAACTACGTGAACAATTGTGAATATGCTAAGTGAGCAATTGTGAACGTGGTTCATAATTATATGAGGAATGCTGGCATAGAATTAGAATATGATAAGTGAAACATACTGTGAACGTGATACTAGAACATATCATGAACGTATGCTGACCGAGGAATGAATGCCAAACGATACCGCCTGAGATGTGAAACGTCTGCCTGGTTATGGAATAGTTGTGCTAAACTTGAGTCTGGTCTCTCAAGCTTTCTGTAACCGTATTCGGTAATAAACTGAGAAATGTGTATCGTGAAATGGCACAGAACTTGAACGTGAACAATGTTATGAACACAAACGTGAGCTTAAATTATGAGATAGCATAAAAGATGAACTGAAACAGCATCATACCGCGAACGAGACATGAACGTGAAAGTGAAAATAAACATGAACTTAAAGTGGACGTAAACATACACTTGATCGTGAACATGAATTCGGTCTGATATTATGGTCAATGGAATGTCTTGAATTCGTATGATTTACTGCTAAAATTTTCTGCGAGTTCGCTACTGCGTAATCCTTTCGGATGAAAGAAAATTCGTAGGTTGATTACATGGTCGACAATGACCTAGATAGTATTATACTTTTCCTGAGTCTGTGGTAGCTGATAACAATTTCATGGAATTTCGTCTCATTTATGTTCAGAAATTTCTAAGTGTTGTAGTAAACTTACTAACATGACGGCGTTCTATCTTGAGCCTGCGGTAGGTCAGGCATCTAGATATGAACATAGCTGCATTAATGTGTGATGCGGATTCTATTTAAAGTTTTGTCTGGAATTATGGAACATTCTGGTGGAAATCTGGTTGAATAGTCCTGGAAGAATTTTTAGTGAGAACTGTCAGCAATTTCTGCGGTAGCAGTCCATTGAGTTCTAGAAATTTTATACTACGTTCACAGGCGTCAGTCGGGACCATCAGGTGATGGCCTTAACCTGCGCATGATTGTCTGAAATTTCTTTCTGTTGAAATAGGGTGGTTTAGAAATGCCACTTTGTTCATCTGGAATATACATCTAGAAAGCTTGCGTATATAATTTTTTTTCTCTTATCGGAGAATCTGCGGGGTCGTGAAAAGATGGTTCTCATGTCCCTCTCTAGAATTTAGGAGATCAGAATGTTGTCAATGAATGTACTGCCAATTTTGTCTGAGAATTCAAGAAAAAAAAATTATTCATAAATTTTCATACTATAGCTGGAGTATTAGGGAGCTCAGAAGTAAAATTTAAAATTTTTTAGAGTGGCTATAATATTTGCAACAACGGTCTGAATAACATCATGTTCTTCCCTCACCACTGATGGTGACATGATCTTGAATTTTTCTGGAAGAATGTTTAAAACACCTTGTAGTAGGTCAATTAAACTTTCTATTCATGGAATGAATATGATTAAGAATGGTGATCTGATAAATTTTTCGATGGTGCGCTAGGGCGAATGAAGCCTAGTTTTGGTAACTCTTGCAGCAATTGCTGCAGCTCTTTTAACGTAGCTAAGGCCCTGCAATAAAGAGTTTTGAAAACAGGTTCTGTTCTTGAGACAAGATCGATGTTAAATTATGTCTCGTAGTTAGGAAGGAATTCCTGGAATGTCATCTGGAAACTTTGTATAATCTGCTGATCATGGATTCGAGGAATTTTAGGAGTGAATTTATAACTGGTAACTAAAAGTCTTCGTGGCTATGGACTGACAAGCCACGTGCTTGTAATGTAGACGTAATCTGTACTGATTTTCCTGACAGAAAGTATAATGAATATATTTGGAATTTAATAAAAACGGATCTCGTTATTAACTGAAAATGAGGCTTTAATGAATGGGTGATACTGTTTAGTCCTTTCTGGCGGAGAGGTAGGTAACTACTTGGTTTGAGATAAAGCTGACATAGGAACACGTGAAGTAAACATGGCGACTTTTTACTAAACGTGTTCGTTTGTAACCTCACATAATGATTACTGTGTGCTTAATCTGAATAATAATCTAGTGTGGTGACTGAATTTTAATGATCTGATTCATGCGTGGCATAATAGAACAGGTATACCCCTTTCTGAAGGGTACCCTGAATTTCTGAGGGCCTGGTTTAGAAACATACTGGAGTTATGCGTTCTGACTCGTATTTTGAGGAGATATTCATATAACGTGTACTATGACTGGTGTCCTGACATGTGTCTTCCGAAATGATACTTGGGACCTACGTCTTGACTGTTGTCTGAAAATGTATTTTAATGGGTGAGTCTGAATGAGATTAAGAATTTCTGGTAACTGCTAGGATTGGCGGACCGGTTAGGCTACTGACCTTTGTATTTCTGGTCACGTCCGTTACGGAGTTCCGATGGTTACTGACTGATTAATTATAAGTACGATGGTTGTCACTACTGCTTTGCCTGACACTTTCCTGACGGTCGTTATCATGACCGTGATTCATGTAATTATTTCTGCTGAGTGGCCGGCTGGGTTCCGGTTCTCACTCTTCTGAATGAACGGTTAGTTGAGTGAAGTGTGACATTTAGCTGAGAAGTAAAAGCCTGGAATCAAATGGTAGTGTGAGATGGTAGAAGTATATTCTCGTCAGAAATTTCAAATTTATAGGTTTTCGTCCTTGTTCTGTAGAGTCTTCATGGTATGAACAGAAACAGCATCTTGGGAAATCTCCAAAGCATCAACATCAGCATCAGCAACAACAGCATTGGTGAGGTCTTCAAAATGTTAGCAGCATCCGTATCTGATAAAATCTTCAACTCACGAGCAGCATCAGCATCCGGTAGAGTATTGACAAATGGAAACGCCTGAGATAACTGAGGGTCGATTAGCAATATCCCTGGAGTAGGGTACTTGGAGTACACCTGGACTACTGTACATGAAGTACAAAGTGAATACTGCACATGAAGCATATCTGAGACACTATATGTGGAGTACTCATGGAATAGTGTACATGGAGTATAACTGAGACACTGTACATGGGTACATATGGAATACTATACATGGAGCTGGTGGAAATTTTATGGGATGATCGATACTGGTGTCGCTTGTCTGACATGATCAAAGAAATAAATTGATTTAAACGGTAATAACAAACCTGAAATAAGTAACATGATAGGCTGACAATTCCTACGTCGACTTACTGCTGGTTGTATCGAGGCTGAAAAGTATGACATAATCAAGTCCCAACAGTGGTCAGCATGAAACATGATCAATGAAGGTCAATCATGATTTATCAAAGAAGCGGGTTTTACTGAAGTTCTTGTGTATCTTAACATGAAAACATCATTATTTTGCTGAAAACAAAATCCTCGTAAGGAGACATGAAACTGAATCATCATGTATATGACATCAACGTGAGGGTTTGAAATTTTGATTGCTACAAAGATCATAAAAGTATAATCGACTGAGGTTCAACATCAACTGATGCGGACGGCTATGGTTCAATCCACAGAATTCAAAGAAGAAAACATGAGACTAAGTATGGGCTATTCTGGTTTGATCCATACTGGTCGAAATTTTCTGAGAACTGTCATGTATATAAATTTATAATCCCGGACTAAATATGGATGGCTGTAGTCCAATCTATACTTGTCAAAATTTATGAAATGTCCTGATATGACAAAAATGAACAACTGTGGATCGGTTCACAAAACATCATTTGACTGAAAAGCATGAAATTTGACTTGAGAAAGGGTGAACGTTTATGGCTGGTTCACCAAGTAATATTTGACTGAAAACCTGAATCTGTTATGGGTAAGGGTAAACGCCTATGGTCGGTTTACCAATACAAAATCTGAACGGCAAGGGTGAACGCCTATGGTCAGTTCACCAAAACGAAAGCTCGCTAAAAAGCACATGCGACTAAGTACGGCCAGTTCTGTACCAACCTTTTATTTAGTCAAAACTTTAAGAAAACTGACTGATAAATGAAGAAAACTGACTGACTAATCCATGAGAAACATGAAAGATAACAACGCCAAAATCTGGGAAGTTCCTGGTGACTACCCACTAGTCACAGGTCAAGTTTTAGAGCCTACAGGTCGAACCTATAGCTCTGATACCATAATTGTAACACCCCACTTGGATAAGTGGACCGTTACGTGTATTTATGGCGTGTCATCAAAGCATAAGGTAAATGTCCTAAACATTAACTGAACATAAAGGAAATACCGGAATCAAACATCGGCAATCCAAACATAAGCCCAAACATGAAAAATAAAATGCTGAAAGAAAGGACTACACAATGTCCAAATAAGCAGAATAATGTAAGAAATACATAGAGTAAGAAGTCTGGATAGCTTCCATCCAAATGTACATGCTCTTAGAATCCTAAAAGCATCCTGGTGTACCTGTCGTTGGAACATGAAAGGAACTACGGCTGAGCATAACGCTCAGTAAACGGATATAAAGCATGATAAGAATATACTGAATGAAACAGGCGTTAGAATACAGAAGCTGTAAGACTGATATGTAACATGTGGTAGAACTCTGCATAAAATCTGAGCAACCTGGTTCATATATACTGATACTGAAATATAACTATTAATTCTGAAAACATGCATTTACTATATTTTATTTGCCAGAGCTTATATAGGTCACGTACTGTAACAACCGTGCATGAATAACTGGAGGGGTGACATCGTCATGCTGTAGAGGGGTGACCTCTAAATAACTGTGCTGGGTGGAGGGATCAGCTCCAATGTGAAGGATGTAGAGCACACACCACATTCACCCTGATAACTTGTAACACATATAAGCCTAGGATGCATCCATACGCCCCACTAAAAATACTGATAAAATGGCCAAGCTGAGCTGAGTGGGACGATGCAGGATATCACTCTCCTGCATGTGAGTCACGACACCGGTGCCTCTAGTGTCGTGGTTACGGTACCTCCGTAACTAGTACATAAACTGGTCGTGCTTGTTTATAATGCTCAGGCAATTTATTTAGTTATTAACATGATTACTGCTAAACTTTAAACATATACTGGGAAAAACATTTGGCTGCAGACAGGGAATCCTAAACATGCATAGGAAAGGAAGTTCTTACTGAAAGGACGGAAATCCGTACCTCGTGTACAGTAATGAAATAAGAATGAAAGCTGAAGGATCGGCTCTGACTTCACGAATACTACGAAAATAATAGACGGAAAAGTAAGTCGTCTGATAACTGTTTACAATTACTGCCTCTTATTTGTTCTTAGTTTGATTCAAAACTGTCCTTGTATTATAATACTATATAATCTGATAAATCTGAATGTTCTGTATTATTTCTGATATGTGTATTCTTGTATTTCTGATTACCGTATGATATGTATTTCTAATATTTACGATCTTACTAAAAATAGTAACCTGTCATACATAGAAAGTTTCCTGATTTAGAAATATTTCCAATTTAATATCTTTAAATAAAATTATTTATAAATCATAAGTTTTTAATAGGGTAAAAATGAAAGCTAGAATTAATTTAATTTTAGTAATTAGATAACCAAAATTGGATAATATACTTAATTTCTTTATATAACTCATTTATAAAACAATTTACCAATTAAATTAATTTGTGGTTCCCACTGTTTGTTTAGTTTTCCCACTGCCAATGCAGTATTCCCACTGCTAGTTCACGGTTCCCCCTGTTAGTTCATGGTTCCCACTGTTAGTATACAACTTCCCACTGTTAATATACTCCCAAACAGCCCCTGCTGGAACTGCAGTCCCAAACACCCCTGCTGGAAATGCAGTCCCAAACGCACCCGTAAGTGTTTCTAAACCGGGTTGCCAAACACCCCGTTAAACCTGTAGCCAAACACCCCCTGCCCTGGTTTCCCCCTGTTGGTTACCAGTTCCCACCGGCAGGCTAGAAAAGCCAACTGTGGGTTCCCCCTGTTTGTTCTTCGTTTCCCCTGCTTGAGCAAACCAAGCCAAAACCCTAATTGGGTTGCGGCTGGTGTAATAAACCATCATCGAGAGTCTTTTGACTCTCGGTTTGTGTGCCAAACAACACAGCAACAACCCGACATACAAACCCACCTCATAATATTCGCTAAACATGTTTTAAACCCCAATAAATCAGATTAAAAGAAAAGAATTAAAACGAATTAGGGTTTACATATGCTTACTAATCGTTTAGGGTTTCAAACAGCAAATCTCTTGTTCCTCTAGGATCAATCCTCGATCCCTTATTCTTGTTTCCTTGATGTGGGTCGCGACAGGGAAGAAGGAACACAAAACAAAACTGGCGGCTGCACTTTATTTTCTATATTAGGGTTTCTGTTTGAGTGTGTTTGTGTCGGCATAAAAAGGGAACAAAAGAACCCCCGTCCCTTTTGTTATACACGGCCAAAGCACACTTGGGCCTTGAGCCCAAGTCCCAATACTTTCTAGTTTGTCTAAAACAGCCCCTTAAACACTTGTAAACTTTATTAAGTCGCGTTATTAATTAAAACTAAGACTGCGTGATTCTTGTTAACGTTTAATTATTTCTATAAACTAAATAATTCATCTGTAATATTTTATGAGACTAAATACTTATTATCTGAATAAACTGTAATATTAATAGAATTTAAATAAACTGGGATTGCGTATTTAATTTCTGCGTTTATATCTCTGTCTAAAATTAATACTTATATAGTCTATTAAAATTAAACTGCGTATTTAAATATTCTGATTTTTTAAATACGGGTTTTACAACTGAAGTTCTTGTGTGTCTTAACATGAAAAACATCATTACCTTGTTGAAAACCTAATACTCGTAAGGAGACATGAAACTGAATCATCATGTAGATGACATCAACGTGAGGGTATGAAAATTTGGCTGTTACAAGGAACATAAAAAGTCAAATCAACTGAGGTGTAATATCAACTGATGTGGACTGTTATGGTTCAATCTACAGAATTTAAAGACGAAAACCTGAGACTAAGTAGGGGCTATTCTGGTTCGATCCATACTGGTCAAAATTTTCTGAGAACCGTCATGTATGGAAATTTATAATCTCGGACTAAATATGGATGGATATAGTTCAATCCATACTTGCCAAAATTTATGAAATGTCCTGATATGACAAAGGTGAACAACTGTGGATCGGTTCACAAAACATCATTTGACTGAAAAGCATGAAATTCGACTTGAGAAATGGTGAACGTTTATGGCTGGTTCACCAAGTGATATTTGACAGAAAACCTGAATCTGTCATGAGTAAGGATTAGCGCCCATGATCAGTTCATCTATACATAAATCCGAACGGGCAAGGGTGAACGCCTATGTTCAGTTCACCAAAACGATAACTCGCTAAAAGCACATGCGACTAAATATGGTCAGTTATGTATCAACCTTTTACTTAGTCAAAACTTTAAGAAAATTTGACTGATAAATGAAGAAAACTGACTGAATAACCCATGAGAAACATGAAAGATAACAACGCCAAAATTTGGGAAGTTCCTGGTGACTACCCACTAGTCACAGGTCAAGTTTTAGAGCCTACAGGTCGAACCAGGCTCTGATACCATAATTGTAACACCCCACTTGGATAAGTGGACCGTTACGTGTATTTATGGCGTGTCATCAAAGCATAAGGTAAATGTCCTAAAACATTAACTGACCATAAAGGAAATACCGGAATCAAACATCGGTAATCCAAACATAAGCCCAAAACATGAAAAGTAAAATACTGAAGGGAAGGACTAAACAATTTCCAAGTAACAAAATAATGTAAGAAATGCATAAAGTAAGAAATCTGGATAGCTTCCCTCCAAATGCACGTGCTCTTAGAATCCTAAAAACGTCCTGGTGTACCTGCCGTTAGAACATGAAAGGGAACTACGGCTGAGCATAACACTCAGTGAACGGATATGAAGCATGATAAGGAATTACTGAAATGAAGTAGATGATAAATACTGAAGCTGTAAGACTGATAAGTAAAGTTGCAGCGGAAATCTATGTAAAATCTATAAAGTCTGATTTGTAAATAATAAAGCTGAATCGTTATCTGATAAATCTGAAAACATGCATTTACTGTATTTTAACTGCCAAGAGCTTATATAGGTCATGTGCTGTAACAACTGCTGCATGAATACATAGAGGGGTGACCTCGTCATGCTGTAGAGGGGTGACCTCTAAATAACTGTGCTGGGTGGAGGGATCAGCTCCAATGTGAAGGATGTAGAGCACACACCACATTCACCTGCTAAACTATAAACTGTAGCCTAGGATGCATCCATACGCCCCACTAATAATACTGATAAAATGGCCAAGCTGAGCTGAGTGGGACGATGCAGGATATCACTCTCCCGCATGTGAGTCACGACACCGGTGCCTCTAGTGTCGTGGTTACGGTACCTCCGTAACTAGTACATAAACAAATCATGCTTGTATATAATGCTCAGGCACTTCATTTAATTCTTAACATAATTACTGATAAATTTAAACATATACGGGGGAAAACATTTGGCTGAAGATGGGGAAATCCTAATCATGCAGAGAAAGGAAGTCCTTACTGAAAGGACGGGAAATCCGTACCTCGTGTCCAGAAATGAAATTAGAATGAAAGCGGAAGGATCGACTCTGACTTCACTGATACTACATAAATAATGGACGGAAATAAGTCGTCTGATTTCTGTTTGCTGTTACTGATTCTTATATGTTCTAAATTTAATTTAATTTATTCTTGTATTACTATTTATGGATAAACTGATGATTTTAGACTGTTCTCATAATATTACTCCTGATTAACGTATCCTCTGTATTTCTGATTATTGTAAAACATGTACTCCAACACAATACTATTACTATAAATAGCAACCTACTAAAAGTAGAAAGTTTCCAAATTTAGGTTTTTTTTTTCTAAAATAATTATTAGTTAAATCGTAGTTAAATCCGGCTTTTAATTAGATGAAGGAAAAATGTTAAAATCAATTTAATTTTACTAATTAAATAATTAAAATAACTAACATGTTTAACTTTATTTTTATAATCTAAAAACTTATTTATAAAGTGCTTTAACCCGAACTAAAATAGATTCCCACTGCTAGTTATACACGGTTTCCCCTGCTAGTTATACTCAGTTCCCACTGCTAGTTATATTCTGTTTCCACTGTTAGTTATATTCTGTTTCCACTGTTAGTTATAATTTTATTCCCACTGCTAATGATTTCTGACAGACCCAAACACACCCTTATTACTTGTTAATCCCAAACGCCCCCTGTTCGTCTCTTCTTTTTTTTTCTGTTGGCTGCCGAGAGATCAAACAAGGCACAACTGAGACATTCAAGTCTCGGCAGTACCCCAAAACACCACCGACCAACCACCCGACACCCTCTAATCGCGAACCAAACACCCTGTTGTGCGTTTACTCCCCTGTTTTGGGGTTGATGGTTCACAGCAGGGCAAAAGAACCACCACCGAGACCTTTTTGTGTTCTCGGCTGGGTCGATAGCAACACACCGAGAGTCCTTGACTCTCGGTTTTCCTGAAACCAACACAACCCAACACCCCTGTTTTCTTGTTATAAATCCCACTTTCACGATTTTAGAAAAAGAAGGAGAAGGGTGATTACCTTAGGTTCGATGATGCCAGAAGGAAACACTCACACGAATCAAAGCTAGGATCAAGACTTCTTTTTTTTTGTCTTATGTGTCGGCAGGAGGTAAAACCCTAACTGTCTCTTCTTTTTTTTTGTTCGCGGTATTGAAAAGAGGGGGGGTGAGTCCCGAGTTTAGTCTTTGTACAAAATGGGCTTAGGCCCGAATTCTTTTATTTATTTATTTTTTCTTTACACAAACTGGCCCAAACCCTCTTTTTACTTTGTTTGCTTTTAATTATTTTTTTTTTACAATTTAATGTCGTGAATACTTGTTTTTATTTCTCGTGTTTTTGTTTCTGAATCGCGATAATTATATTTCGTGTAGTAATACATACGTACTATATTCTGAAACTTAATAAATATTTTCTGAATAATTATTCATTTGTAATATTTAAATAACTGAGACTACACGTATTTAATATTAACGTTTAATTATTTCCGTAATATAAATAACTCATCTGTAATATTTTCTGAGAGTAAATACTTATTATCTGAATAAACTGTAATATTTATAGTATTTAAATAAACTGGGATTGCGTATATAATTTCTGCGTTTATATCTCTGTCTAATAATTAAGACTTATATACTTTATTAAAATAAAACTGCGTATTTAAATATTCTGATTTTTAAATACGGGTTTTACATTAAGTGGTTATTATCAAGGGTTCGTTCAAGTTTTTCCCGATGATTAACGGTGGAGATCTATAATCGATGTTTATGTTCGACCTTTTTCTTTTATGTACTTATATGGTGTGTGATCTAGTCAAATGATCTTAAGTTGTGAGAACTTGAAACGACATCATCCGATGACGTCCGATCATGTAGAACACATATTTTGTAATATCTTTTTGACTTTCAACAACGATGTTTATCGAGTCTTTGAATGCGCGTTGGCGAAAGTGAGATGGTGTCTTTGCATTATCTTTTGAGTAGGGACCCGCGTGTGAGTACCCTCCGATGACGAAATGTTTTCTTGTTAGTTCTTTTTGATGTGTGTCCATGGCTATCCGGCCGATGGATATCCTTTAAATTACAACCTTCCTTTTTACTGGACTTACCCGAAAATCCTGTCATCTATTCTTGTCGTCAAATTAGCTTCGTGTGATTCATAAAATTTTCATGTGTCGAGCTTGACGGGTGACTTGTGGATAAGGACTTATTTATTCCTTTTTGGTGAGATACAACTTGACGACAAGTTGCGTTTTGTAAAAGAACCAATGGAGATCGTGGATCGAGATTCACGTGGGAACGTGAAGACTTCTTTATAAGGAATGCCGTCATCCTTCCGGGTAGTGATCAACTCGTGTATGAGGTGAGTTGAGCGCCGGACGTCGCTCCCTTAAGGTGGTGAGGATGTAAAACCCGTAAAAATAAGATCATAATTTAATTCTACTTTTAATTATTTTGAAGTATTTTATAACGTTAAATATTATTATGTTTAACGGTTTAAGTTGAAACCGATATTAAATATTATATTTTAATATTTTGACGAGTAACGAGGACTACTAGTGATCGCGATACCGATGGATGCCTAAAATTTTATATTTTATTATCGATCATTTTGATATTTAATACTTTCGACGATAGCGTTTTAATTACGTATCGAGTCATTATATTATTATTTTTCGTGTGCGTTTAAACTTTTGAAAAGTATTTTTTTTTACGAAACCCGAGTCTCGTAAATATTTCAAAAATTACAATATACATTTTCTACCCTTTTAAACTATTTTATTCTATTTTGGACCAAAACTATCACAAATTGGCAAAAACTACCCTAACCTTACACTATATAAATTTTTTCCACTATCTCATTTCATTTAAAAAATTCATTAAACAAAATCACCATTCTTCTTCCTCCTCTTTCTTTTTAGCCTACACCACAACACAAGCAAATCATCAAAAATTTTGATGATCAACTTTGATCCATCCAAAATCAAAACAAGTCCCATCCTCCATTTTCAAAGGGCTACAATTTGGTATAAAATTTTCATACATGGAACCATATAAATTTTTCAAGAAAAGTTGGTTATGTTTGATCCAAATTTGTTGTATGCATGTGTTAGTAGTGATGATCAAGAGATTTTCATGTTATGTTTTCGTTAAAAAATTGATTTTTAATTTTTGGGTTTTTGATTTTGATGATGATACAAGTGTTAGGAATGGTTTATGATGATATTAGGGGCTTAGGTTGATGACAAAAGTTGTTGGAATTGATCAAAAATATGATTTTGTAAGAGATTTTAATAGTTAATTTTGGGCAGTAGGTTTGAGGCTGTTTTCGGGGGTCTTACTCTTTGATAATCGCTTAACTAATAGGATAGGGTTGTATAGAATTTCGTTAGCTTCGATTTGATATAAAGTAGGCCTTCCAACTCCAAACGAGGTGGAAGATACACTAGTTTGATTTTCGTGTACCGGGAGACGAGTGTCGACACAATCCGAAAATTGTTGTCGATATTTGGATCGAATCTCGGGGACTATAAAATGAGTTTCAAAATGATTCAAGGGCTGTTCTCAGGCTCCACGTTTAGTATTTTGAGTCTATTTTTAGAATCAAGTGGCGGTTTTACAAATGGAGTTGTTTAGAATGGTCAAAATGGTTTCGTAAGTCAAGGTCGCTAAACTGTCCGGATTTTGTGATTCAAAGATGAGTCGGGCAGGGAACTTTAGAAGTAAAATCTTTTAATGGGCTTTTGAGTGGACTTTCTATATATAGTAAGTAAGTTCTCTGAGTAGTATCATGAAAATTTGATATGTTTAAGTATGGGAAAACGGCTTGGACATTCGGTATGTTCCGGCAAATTTTTATTAAAGGCATATAATAATAAAATGAATATATAGGAGAGTATAATAGAACCACTTGCATCGTTTTCTCTCGAGTTGTCGTGATTTTATACTTGAGTTTGATTTTATTAAGTATCATTTATTTCTCGAGTCTATTATTAATGTACGCACCTTATTTTCTAGGTTGCGGTTGTCGTGTTTTTCGGGCATCTACTATCGTCGGCGATCGTATTCAACTACTATAAGTACTAAGGTGAGTCTATAGCCTCGCTTTATACTAGTTATTAAATGATTTTAAACCCGCGATGGGGAATACATGTTTTATAAACTTAGAACACAAGATTTTTATGGTATTCTTTGTCCCTTTATGAATGGACCCGTGGTTGCCTTTAAATTGCATTAAGTGATTGCCTTTGTTAAAACATCAATTATGGACCATTAATTAACCTATGACGGGTTAACCGCTAGTACAATTAATAGGTCTATGGAGGAAGTCGCCCCAGTTCAGTTTTTGTGGACTTGTCATAGAAGCTTAGGCCCGACCTCCACACTGTTTGAACATATTGTATTGAGAAGTCAGGTATACGGCAATGTACCAATAATCTGGAGGTAACCGAAAATTAATAAATCTCTCGTCTTATTAGACTGATATGGGAGTGTCTAAGGGATCGGTTCCATGAGCTTATTGCAATTTATGCTATATACAATTATCATTGTTGATGCAAATTATTATTTGATGCTTATAAGCATGCTACAAACTTATAATCTTTGCTTGTGTTCAAATTAATTTCATAAACCTATAGATTCACTCGGCATTTTTGCTGATTGTTTTACTCACATGTATTTCAGGTAATCATGAAGTGGAAGCTTGGAGGTCACGGGAATGAAGTTGTGCACTACTTTTGTTGTTCAAACTCTTTGATTTATTTATCGTTCCATTTTTTTAAAACAAACCAATATGTTGTTTTAACTTATCTTTTGGTAACGATTACTTGGGATTACGCTACTCTGACAAATGTTTTAGGAACGATAAATCTAAAACGTCTCTTTTCGAGTCGTTCTTTATAAATTATGTGTTGTTGTATCATTGTTTAACACCTAAAAATGGATTTTGCTGCGTGTAAATTTGGGGGTGTTAAAGCTTCTTGGTCCGATAGATGAGCCTTTAACTTTGACACATCCTAATAAGCATTATCAATAAAGTCACAGACACGGAATGAGTTATCAAAAGGCCCGTGAGGGGTTCGCACATAGAAATCTTTAGGGTAAGTGATATGAGTGAAATCTCAAATCAATTATAACATATAAAACCCTAAAACAGAAAGAAAAATACCAAGTTTTAATGTGATAAAGCAGAATTATGTGGTATTCTTTGGTATTTGTGATTGTGTAGGTAAAATGATACGATTTGGTGCAAACATAGATTTCAAGGCATGTTTATGAAGAAAAGACAAATGGGGACCTATTTTGACAAGTCTCCAAAGTTCAAGGACCTTACATGAATATTCAAGAAGATGAAGGACTTAAAGTGTAAATTCAAGAAAGTCAAGGAGTCAAAGATCCAAGTCAACCAAAGTCAAAGGGTCAGAGATGTTCAAATTACAAGTCAAAAGGCTAAAGATGACAAGTCTACAAAGTTTCTATGCTAAAATCATAATCTGCCAAAGTTGGGGGACTGAAACTGCCATTTTGGAAAGATACTTGAAGCTTAACACGAGCGATACACTTCTCAGCCAATCATAGAAGCCTATTTCAGCTCACACGGATCATTGACTTCCAGTCAAAGCAATAAATGAGCTACCAAGCATTTAATAAACGAATCTCCATAATAAACCCCACTCAACCTTCTTGGCCAATCACAACATGTTATTCTAGTATACACGGATCGAACTATTACAACGGATAATGATCCACAACTTAATTAATGAGCCAATCACATAACGACATGTGTCAACTTCTATTTACAAAGATTTTTGGAGACGAAAGAGGCGTTTTCACAAGGAGATTTCTATATGAAAAATGATTGCAAGGAAGAGACAAACTCAACCTAACTATCCAATTAACATGACATCAAGAGAATCAAAATCCCCCAATTTGATCAAGAACACATCAAGAACACTTTGCCAGATTTTGGACACGTGGAAGATTGCTATTTGAAGAAACACGTCATGGACCTCAACTACATCTCATCTGATATCTATAAATACCTTGTTATAGCTTCATTTGTAAAAGGTATAAAGTGTGAAAATTCACACACATAGCTTAAAATTCCCTTCACTACTTTCGTTTCATTTCTTAACAACTTTAGAGTGATTGACAACCACCCTAAGTGTGTTATAGTTAGTTGTAACTAAATAACAACTTTACCTCCATTAATGAAAATTCACATTTACATTTCACTTACTTCTCAATCTACTTTACTCTCTTACTATTCTATCCAAGAATCCATGGAATCTGTTATTCATCTTGAATAAACAGATTTTGTTGAGTGTTTTGGAAGTATTGTTGATCAAGATTTTTGCAGTTTATAGCTCACACAACCAGTTCTAGCCATTATCCAAGTTAGACAGTAGCAGGTTGATGATGATGATGATCCATGTAGATGAATGGTGTTTTGGTAATTATTGATAGTTGATTAGTTACAAGTTTGTTAATTTGTTAAATTTTGCATATAGTTTACACATTTTGCATTTTCAGTCCTTGTACTTTTCAAGTTTCCATAATTAGCATTTTTGAACTTTACATTTTAGTATTTAATTCTTGTTCTGCATTACAAATTTGTACATTGTGATTACTTTTGTGGTATTTGCAATGTGTTTCTAGTGTAGCACGGATACGTAGATGATACTATTTTTACCTTTTTAATTGCTTTGTGGAAATTAGAAATAGATTACCAAAATATTACAATCAAATACCAAAAACAATTAAGTTACTTGATTGATATCGATTAATCAATTCGAAAAGACCGAGAGAAAAACGAACCTTGAAAAAGTGAAATATCAAATGGCGCCGCTGCTGGTTCTTTACATGGAGTTTGACGGTTGATTAAGAGTTACATATTGGATTTTGGGATCCGTTCACTTGTGAACGTTCCTTTTTACTAAATCAAAAACATAAAAAATCAAAAATAAAAAACATAAAAAATTGAAAAATAAAAAAAATAATAAAAATCAATTCTTATCTAAGAATTGAACCAAAAAAATAAAAATATAAAAATTAATTTTTTGATTAAAATATTACACCAAAAATATATTGTATATATTGTATTCACTCGTTTTTACGTACATATTATATTTTCTTAAAAAATCAAATAAATAAAAAAATATTTTCTCTATATTATTAAATGTAAATAAGTATACGTAGATACGAATCTTAACACACCTAATTCCATAAGTATTGCCTTGGAAATACACCGTATTTGGGGGTGTTCCGGTCCCATATACGTGTATCGATAAAAGAAAATAAAGGCAAAAATAGATAAATACTTTCAATAAGCAAGAATTTGATAAATACGAACTATACGGTGAATAAAAAGGCGGCTTTGCTGTAAAATGCAAGCCTAAGGGAAGCTAGGTACTTAAGTGCTTCGCTCCACCTCATTCCCCCATTCACTTGTGAGTATTTTGAGAAGGAAGGCTTGTTGAGGATTTTGCCGCCCAATTAGTATTACATATATATCATATTTTCTTGTGATTTTCACTATTAAACCTCGAAGGAGATAATCTATTCTCTTTCAAAGTCGACCGAGAGCTCATCTCTCATTCCTCGTGTTTAGTTGTATGCACACTCGAGCGCGTGCACACATACCGAGTGGTGTACCTCATCCTCCCAAGAGGAAGAATAAGAACAAAGCCGTCCCTCAAGCCGATCATGAGCATCGTGCTTTCGACAACTTAAACGAAGCCACGGATCAACGACCATTGATTGATATTCTACAATCCAATGTAGATGGGAATGCGGATGCCATAGTCATTCCCGAGATAGCCCCTAACAATTTTAAACTTAAGACATATGTGATACAAATGGTTTCTACTATACCTTTCCTAGGGCGATCTATGGATGACCCTCATGATCATATCAAGAGATTCTTGTCCATTTGTAACACCATCAAGTATAATGGGGTGCCTCAAGAGGCGGTGAAGTTGATGTTATTCCCTTTTCTCTTTGGAGGAAAATGCTAGGATTTTGCTAGATAAGCAACCCTATAGTAGAATTCTCTTTTGGGAGGACTTAAAGAAGAAATTTGTAAACAAGTTCTTTCCACCTTCACGAACCACCGCATTAAGGAATCAAATCATAGGCTTTCAACAAAAGAAAGATCAAACCTTTAGTGAGGCTTGTGTTGAATTCAAAGAGTTGTTAAGAAAGTCCCTTAACCACGGTTTTGAACAAGTCTACCAAATCAATACTTTCTACAATGGTTTGAGACCACACCATCAAGATTCCCTTAACTCGGCCGCGGGTGGAAACATTCTTGCTAAGTCCATCCAAGTTGCATGAGACATCATTGAAACTAAGTCGATGGTCCAAAGTAATAGGGATAGAGATGAAATTGTACATGTTGTGAAAGGGAGTGCTCCTTAATCACTTGATAGTCAAATACTTAAACAAAACAATGAATTGCTTCAAAAGCTTTGTGAGATTCAATTGAGCAACTCTTCTACCAACAATGTTAACACCATCACCCTTCAATGTGAGACATGTGCAGGCACTCACTCATAATTTAATTTTGACAAAGTTAAAAACTATCAAGGAGATGTTATGCTTATAATGATGATGGAAGGGCACACTTCAAACCAAACATCAACCCTAATCACCTTTCTTACAAATCCAATAATTACCTTGCTCCACTGGGTTTCCCTCCCCATCAACCTACCCAAACCCAAGGAAACAATCCACAAATGCTTAATAGAAACCAAGCACCAAGAGTAAATTTTAAAGGGCATAATTAAAATAGGGGTCCAAACAACTTTCAAGGGAAAAACCAAGGGAATAACTTTCATGGAAATAATCAAGGTTTTCATAATCCACCTCCATTTCAAAACCAAGGTTTTCATAAAAGAAATATGAAAACACCTCCCATGGATTTGATTCCTTAAAAGCTTAATGATCATGAGAGACAAATGAGGGAAATCCAAGAGGAGACAAATAAGAAGTTTATGTTGCTCTTAAACCAAATACTTCAAGGTGCTTTATTTTCAAATACCCAAACCAACCCTCGGGCTAATGTTAATGCCATTACTACAAGGAGTGGGAAAACCACCGTGGGACCTTCCATTCCTCCGCCATCAAAGGGGGAACAAGGCCCGAAGGTAACAATGAGTACTCTTACTCCCCCTTCGGTGATTCCTCCCACGGTCCCTCCTTGTGACATTCCACCATTAACCGACCCTATACCTTCTAAGCCCACCCTTGAAGAAACCCAAGAGAAGAGTCCTCTAAAACCCTCTACTCAACCTTCACCCAAACCCAATCTACCATATCCTTCTAGGTCAAGGAAAGAGAAGTTAAAGAATAAAGATGACATACAAGTGTCCAACTTCTTGAGGATGTTTAAACAATTGAATATCAACATATATTTTGCGGAGGCTTTAGCCTACATGCCTAAGTTTGCCAAGATGTTTAAGGACCTTCTCTCAAACAAAGAAAAATTGGTTGACATGCCTAATACTTCATTGAATGAGAATTATTCCGCTGTGTTGTTGAAGACTTTACCTATTAAACTTGGTGATCTGGGCCGGTTCTTAATTCCATGTAATTTCCCGAGGGTAGAGAATTGTATGGCCCTAGCAGATCTTGGTGCTAGCATAAATTTGATGCCTTTATCGGTTTAGAAACAACTCTCCTTTCCCGAGCTTACCCTCACTAGAATGACACTCGAATTAGGAAATCGTTCAATTGCTTATCCGGTGGGGATAGCGGAAGGTGTTTTTGTAGGTGTTGACAAGTTCACATTCCCCGCGGATTTTGTAGTTGTGGACTATGATATGGATCCTAGAGTTCCCCTTATTGTAGGAAAACCTTTCTTAAGGACCAGTCGCACTCTTATTGATGTTGCTGAAGGGGAACTCATCATGCGGGTAGCGGATGAGAAAGTTGTGTTTAAGATGGGAGAAGTCACTAAGAAATCTCAAGGGTGTGAAACCGTTAACATTGTGGATGTTCTTGATGAAGTTTGTGATGAACACTTTCATGATGCTTGCAAGAGTAGTAATGATGACATTCCACATGTTGAGAGAGTAGCTTCTATTTCTCCTTCCTTGACTCCTTTTGGAGCAAGTGATTTTCTTCTACAATAATTCGAAGCAAGTTTAGGAGATGTGGATTTACAATATGACGATTCTTCCACCGATTGTGAAGAGACATTCGTACCATTGAGAAACTTCTCAATGAGGACCATACTTCTCCACATACTCCTAAGGAAGTTACCAATGATGATCCATCACTAGTAGGGCCTTCTATTGAGAGTCCACCTACTTTAGAGCTTAAGGATTTACCATCACACCTTTAGTATGCTTTCTTAGAGGGAGAGGATAAGCTACCCATTACCAATGATGATCCATCACTAGAAGAAGAAGCTTATTGAAGTTCTTCAAAAGCACAAAATAGGCTATTTCTTGGAAAATATCCGACATAAGGGGGATTGATTCTAATTCTTGTACTAATAAGATCATTATGGAGGATGATTATAAACCCGCCATTCAAAACCAAAGAAGGGTTAACCTAAAAATCTATGAAGTCATCAAAAAGGAAGTTATCAAACTCTTGATGTGGGTATGATTTACCCAATTTCCAACTCACCATGGGTTAGCCCGGTGCATTGTGTTCCTAAAAAGGGTGGAATCACCGTTGTTCCAAATGAAAACAATGAGTTGATTCCCATAAGACTTGTCACGGGTTGGAGAGTTTGTAAAGATTATCGAAAGCTTAATGATGCCACTAGGAAAGACCATTTCCCCTTACCTTTCATGGACCAAATGCTAGAGCGTTTAGCGGGAAATGAATACTATTGTGAAGGTCTACGTGATCATTGGCCTATTCTAAGATGATGGATTAGATGGATTTGATGTATAAAGATGGTTGATTAATTGATAAACATAAAGAAGATGAGATGAAGGAGATGATGGAATAGAGAGATAAAGGAGAGAAGGGAGAAAGTTAGAGAGAGAAAATAAAGATGGAATTATGAAAATGTGAAATGAACAATCAACAACCCCTCCTAACATGCTAGGAGGGGATATATATAGCCCACCCTACATGTGGGCTATATGGACTATACATAAACTAAATGGATCACGAGCCCATTACATAATTATCGTTGGAGCGACCGATCCTTCATAAATACATAAAACGTATTTCCAACAATCTCCCCCTAAGGGAGGTCGCTCCAAGAAACAAAGTTCTAAATAGTCTATAACTCGTGATCTATGCTAACTAAGATGTGACCGATACTTTATTGGGAAAAACGTATTTCCAACAATCTCCCCCTAAGGGAGGTCACATCTTTTTACAAAATCTTAAACCTAGCATCTATGCTTGAGTCTTCGATCTTGTTCTTGTGAATATGCTTGATGTGATCTTTGACTTTAGTCTTGAGCATGTTTCCTTGCCTTGACCTTGTGCATTCTTCACTTGTGATATTTGCCTCTTCGTGTCTTCATGTTCCACTTACTTATACTTTTAAATTCTTGAAAGCTTCAGAGTTTGATACAGCGGAAGACTTGACCTTCAGGCTTTCTTGAATTTGTTGAAGTACTAATTGTATGTAGTATAAGCATGTGGTGACGACTTCTTCTGGATTGTACACCGCAATGCCACCTTCTTGTTACGCTGCATAAGACAGTTAGCAACAAATAATATACACGGATGAAATGGCCTTGAACATTTCATTCTAATTCGGTAGCATTTTACCTCCGGTCGGTGAAGACCGTTGAACGATATTAAATATCGTACTTGTGGCAGGTAGTCTCAATAAAGAACCTCCTTGACAAGATTTCGCGGGTAAACCCGTTCTCTTTACTCGACCGTCCAAAGCTGACTGCGAACGTAAAGAGTGAATCATTTGGATAATATTATCCGCATGATTTGAAGCCGTCAATTCATGTTCCTGGAACAAGTGAAGTTCAATTAAGAACCGCACCATCGTTGCTTTCCAGTTGTCACTAGCTTGATTCATATAGAATCTTGCAAGTTACCTACCAAGTGCTATTTGATGTTAACACTAGAAGGATTTCCATTCGTCACTGTAACTACTTAATAGTATTACTCTGAATGTTCTGGCAAGATCACAAAGATATTGCGTAGAGACCTGGAACGTGTTTAAATTCATTTAAGAATTAAACCACTGTTGCTTTCCAGTTATCACAAGTTTGATTCATAAAGAATCGCACAAGTCACCTACCATGAGCTTTTTGATATTCGCTCAAGAAGGATTTCCATCTTCATTGTAAATACTTTCGTATTACTCGGATGTTCAGGCAAGATCATGAAGATTTTGCGTAGGACTCTTAAGATCTTTCTTACTTTTCACAGTGTGTGAAGAAGCAAGGAATAATGAAAGTGTGTCCTAATGAGATATTTGATGATCTCAAATGGCTCTAGACTCGATCGTGCATTTTGGATTTTTAGTGATCAGAGGCTGGAGAGGAGTGCCACCTTTTCAATACCAATTTATTCGGAGTGAATAAATCAATAGATAATGTGTTGATCTCCGTGTGATTAAAACAAATACCTTTTGAGAGATATTTGAGTTAGCTGGGAAGGGTTGTGCATTGCATCACTGGGTCCATGACGTCTTTCTTCAATATCGAGAATCATTAACAAAAATGATCTCAATAGCATATGTATTGACCCGGTTTCTGCCTAAAGTTGTAAGGAGGGCTTCTTTTTTTACACCCTTTATCTTTACAATTCTTTTTCATTCTTCAACCCCTTCAATGCTTACCAATACGTCATAACTAGCACCTTGTTGTGATTGTTCCAGTGCTAACTTAAGTACTTGGTCGGCATTCAGCTACGTTCACAATCTTTCTCCATCTTTCCTAAGGACTACTATTTCTAGCTATGGAAAGTCCTTGGGAGGATTCCTCCGGTTCTAGAGAAATCATTGGACTTTAACCTATCCTACCATCCTTATGTCACCACAATCTTCACCGTCGTGAATAGAGATGTTTTGGGTAAGTGTATGTCACCATGAAATCCATTTTGAAGTGCAAATCCATTTTGCTCCCCCTTAACATATACCACGATATCCGAAAACATTTTGCACATGTCGGGATGAGCTATCACGTTAAGTCAAACCATTTATGATTGATCATATCCCATATTAAATCACATTTTCTCCCCCATATTAAAAATATTAACCCAATCGATATTTTTAATATCAATTGATTTAATAGCATTTTAAGAAAATTTGGGAAGAAAAATGCAAATCCAATTATCTTCATGAATTACACAAGCTCCCCCTCAAATTAATGAGGGTGTACTTGAAACGTAAATTAAATACCTTTAAAACACAAGTGTAAGGTATTTATCACGTGCAAAGATCATATATGATAATGAATTCATAAGATTAGCAATTTACGAGGTTGGACCTGAATGATGAAGAACATCATATGAAAGAAGCACATGGTTCTTGTTCACGAATGTTGGTCTTCCTCGTAACTTCTGAAGTTATCTCTTGACTCCATGTGTATGATTGATATCGTTGTCTTAACACCAATATGTGAACTTGGCACTCTCGGCATCAAAAATTCTGAATGCTGGACAAATGCTCCCCCTCAATTGTTGACCCGTGTTCTATTGAAAGAGCTGTAGTCACCGTTTGAATAGTCGCATCGTCGAGTATGTAGATATCAATTATAAGTTGCTACGGTTTGTGGAGATGATAACTTCGGATTCTGAAGTCAAAGCTTTCCGGTGAAAAGCTTGACTTCAAAGTGAAAAGCGGGTTACTATCGGAAATAATAGCAAACCATAATGGAGCATGTTTTAAATCTTTTAAACTTCTGCTCGAACTTTATTTACAACCTCGTGTCATTATTGAATGACATTTCTAGGTTCGTAAATATTATCGATTCTAGAAGACATGCTCTTTTTATCAAAACATTTTTGAACACACAATTTTGAAAGATTTAGAAAAACCTTTTGAGAAATTCTTGAAAAATTGTGTTCAAAGTTTTGAAAACCAATTACTTGAGCTTAAGATTTGGAATATCTTAGGAAAGCTCAAGTCCGAGAAGTTGTAAACTTCTTGTTGTTAAGGATGAGTTTATCATCGGCGATAAACTTTCCTTTTATCTGAAGAACGAGTCCTAAGCTGACATTTACTTAGAAGTCGTGTACACGAGCTTAAAACCTTTGAATGGTTTAAATGTAAGCTCGTGTCCGAGAAAATTTAATTTCTCGTTGTAAGGATAAGTTTATCATCGGCGATAAACTTTCTTTTATTTGAAGCACGGGTTACCATCTGATATTTAATGATAAACCATATACACGAGCTTAAAACCTTTGAATGGTTTTAGGATACGCTCGTGTCCAAGAAAACTTTATTTCTTGTTAAGAGGGTAAGTTATCGTTGCGTGGATAAACTTCCCTGTCTCTGAAGTCCGGGTCGTCGTCTGTCATTTAACGAGGAGCCATAGTGCATGAGCTTAAAAACATGGAATGTTTTTTAAATAAGCTCATGCCCGAGAAAAATTAATTTCTCGTTGTTAGGATAAGTTTACCATCGGCGATAAACTTTCCTTTATTTGAAGAACGGGTCATCATCTGTTATTTAATGATGAGCCTTAGTGCATGAGCTTAAAAACTTGGAATGTTTTTGATATAAGCTCATGCTCGAGAAAAATTAATTTCTCGTTATAAGGATAAGTTTATCATAGGCGATAAACTTTCCTTTCTTTGAAGATCGAGTTATAGTCTGTAATGTGACTATAAGTCCTGTGCATGAGCTTAAAAACGTGGAATGTTTTTAACATAAGCTCATGCCCGAGAAAAATGAATTTCCCGTTTTTAGGATAAGTCATCATCGGGATGAACTTTCCTGTCTTTTGAGGTCGAGTTACAGTCTGTTATGTGACTGTAAGTCCTTGTGTAAGCTTTAACCATGAATCCCCTGAGATACTAGTTTCTCCGATATCTGCTTCTTCAGCAACCAAACTCTAAGAGTGTCCTTAGTTGAACGGTATACAACGATTGGACCGCTTCGTTCTTTTGGAACATCAACTTTGGTACCTGCATTCTCATTAGGAGTTTGTATATTGTTGCATGGGTTAGAGATATCTATTTTAGAAGCACGTGGGGGTTCACGGTTTCCTTTTCTTGTGTAAGAGGTGGCCTGAGGGATGATTCACTTGTCTTAGTTGGCAAACGTTTCCTTTTATAGAAAATCTTAAGTTCAGGCTTAAGTGATGTATCATCCTTTGCAATTTCCTCCCTAGTAGTCTTCGTAGAATCAGAGACTATCCTAGTTAAAGGGCACTCGTTTCCTACAAGAGTGAAAGTTCTACCAGTGGGGCGCCACATTTTGCCAACGGGTTTGATTTTAGCAACCCACTGGGATTTAAGTCTAGCACGGGAGTTCACCTCATTAAGCAATTTCTTGATACAAGAATCATGATTTTCCGTAAAGACACATTTTCTACATGTTTTACAAGTAGCATATTTAATGTCCGAGTAAGATCTAGAATTCCTAGATGATTTATTGATGCTCCTAGGATGTGTCATGCTACGGTTAGAAGTGTTGGGTAATCTAGAAGGCATCTGACTAAGTTGGACATTGCTATCTCTTACATGTGTCTTTTAAATAGCTTCCCTTTGACCAAAATCATGGCGCACATCAGTTGAACTAGTTCTAGACGTGTTCATTGAGCTATTCTTACAGAAACTAGGGGCAATCATGTGATGAGGTCTTGCTAAAACTGATTTAGTCACATTAGGCCTAGTTGGTGGAGTGACTTTTCTAGAATATGACCCAAATCAACTTGGGAGGCAAACCGCGGTCTCGAGGATTGTGGTCGCTCGGATCTAAATGCAGTAGGTTGTCTGACAATTGGTTGTCTGACGAACTGATTTGTAGGCGGTTTCCCCAAGATTGATGGTTTTTCAAGCTTAGTGTCCACACTAGGTCCTCTATTTTTCCTTAACTCGTTTTTCAACGCGGTTATAGCAAAGACCTTTTCCTGTACTTGAGCCTTTAATGTCTCATTCTCTTTAAGCACTCTATCTTGGGATGCCAATTTAGACTCTAGTAACTGAATTTGTTTCAAAAGATTATCCTTTTCAGCTTTCGAATCCAAAACTTTTTGATCTAATTTTCTTTCAAGAACAACGTTTGACTTTTCAAGTTTTTCAAAGTATGTTTCAAATTTGTCGGTTTTCTTAGAAAATTCAAGTTTGGCATCCTCAAGATCTTTTGATTGTTGAGCTACAATCGTTTCGAGCTCTCTAATCTTGGAATCAGAAGCAGTCAATGAAGCAGTTATAATACAATTATCATGATGTACTATAGCATTCTGAACAATCTCTCCCCCATTATGACTTACATCGGATGAATCAGAAGTGGTATTGCTATCACTCTTTTCCATTCCATGTTTGTCATAATTAGGTTCAGAATGCTCAATATGCGGCATATCATCAGCATAGACATCATAAACAACATTACATTGTACCAAGTTTGCAGGCTCTTCGTCATAAACGGGTAAGGAGTCATCAAGAGAGATCGCGTGAACATTCCCTGACGTGTCACTGTTATCATGTTGTCTTCCTGATTCCGTGCTCTTACCATTGTTATGCTCCAAGTTGTCAACCGTATGACCATTCTCCTCTTGCATCTGCGTCATTGATTCTTGCACTCCATTATCATACGTTTGCTGAAGTTGTGATCTTTGATAAATCGAAGACGAGACTGATGTCATGAGTTTCAATATTGTATCATGGAAAACACGAAGCTCGGTATGTGTATCTCGAAGAAATGATTGGCAAATCACAGAACTTTCAGGCTTAATGATATTGAATTGGAGGAAAGGCGTGAGTTGTGTCACAAGATCCTTATAGGCAAGTGCCGATGCAGAGTGATTAAAGTTTCCATGGTTGAGTTGCTCGGCGAGTTGGGTCAAAGTGGTAAAAATTGAGTCGATGAATATATGACGATCTTGTCCAAAGATTGTCACAAATTCGCTCTGATAACTGAGATTTTACCTAGTTAAAATTGCTATCGTTCTAGAGTTCCTGTCTAATCGAATTGATC